>WTSP01011928.1:32929-66328 GCA_025331215.1 Actenoides lindsayi | reverse complement strand
AATTCTAATAACAATAATAATTCTAATAGCAATAATAATAATAAAATCCCATTTAGGAAGAAATTGCTGCCATACATTCACAACTCTCCCTTTGTTAATACAAGAATACAGCTGCTGTGGTCACAAACCCTAGAAGAGTTATGGTATTTTAACACCCATAATGAATATATGAGGAAGAAAGAAGGGAGCTGATAGCCATCTAGCCCTCCTTCCCTTTTCTGCTAGTGCCCTTGGGTGCCACAGATGCCACTGTACTCTGCAATTCAGCTGTGAGTGCAACTGTCTATGCTATGTCCCCATTCAGATCTTCGTCTTCTGTTTCAGCCTTGTATTCCATTGACACCGCCTGCATATGTTGGCCTCTGACGATCAATGTGTTGGCATGTACCCACATCCTCAGCTACAGCCCACACCAATATCAGCATCCAGACAGTCATGACAGCATGTGTTAACATTTGGACAAGTTTAGCAGTGTATGGTGAAACCTGTTACGCATGTTTCTGTTCCTCCTGTGGCCCAGGAGTTTGTCACCTCTGTTTTTACTTTGTGTTAAAACACTATGAGACAGGATCTACACAGAGATCTGAAAAGGCTGTTGCAGTGCCTCTCTGTTTCTTGGATTGAGCCATGTCATTAGTGGTTCCTGGTGCTAAGAGTTTCTCTGAAAAGCAAATTAAAATAAAATTTGGTTGTAGAGTAATATTTTATAAATGGAGTACTGATTTCCACTTCCGTGTATTTGTAGTGTCAGGAGGGGGGCTAAATAAAAGCATCTCTCCTGGTTTGAGCTGGCAAGGTGTCTTCTTTTGTGGTGATTTTAATCCAAGGCTGTGAAAAGTGACTAGAAAATTTTGATGCTCAAATGAAACCATTTTAGAGAGGTCTAATTTTTACAACAGAGGTTACACAATATGTTTTAGAAACTAGATAGTTAGGGGCATCTCAGAGGATCTCTGTGAATCTACCACTCTTTCATGAAAAACTAGACCACAGGATTTTGAGGAGCAGGATCTGTATTTCTTTTGTTTATATACACAAATTGGCTGGTCAAATTAACCACGCAATTTCTCTAGAATCCTTTTGTAAGGACTGGAGACACTGTTTATTTGAAAACCAGTGCAGGGGAAAGACAAAGAGCATACTTGGAACCTAGAGAGAGTAGCCAGCTACCACAAATGACTGTACAAACACATCTGAGAACATATTTAGGTATATGGGCCCTGGATAGCAGCATTGTTGTTTTTTACAATTAATTATACAATTATGTGTAAAACTATTTAAATATAGTCATGTGTTCTAAAGTTAGAAAACACAGTAAATGGAGATGATACTTGAATGATGTACCAGCTTCTGCATTTGAATGTTGCAGTGTGCTTAATCATCATCAGTCATTAAGGAAATTTTGTGTGAGTGTGTCCGTGGGCATGCACGCACATTTAGCTCTTTCCAGAACTGATCTGGTTGACTCTGATATTTCTTCAAAGAGTATAGGGTGTCTTTTAAGTTTCTGTTATGCCACATTTATTTTATTTGCTTTTCTTAAAAGGAAACATTCTTCTTTTAAATTTAACCCTCCCCCAACTTGTAAAAGTGCCTTTGAAGGGTCATTTGACATGCTTTAAAAGTTCAAAACAACTGCTGCAACAAGAGCAAACCCAGAAATTTTCTGTGAACCAGTATATGGAATAAAATCCTTTCTTTGCAGACACAAATGTCAACTGTTCCCAGCCCTATTCTTTTTGTCTCTCATTGGGTGCCTGAGGAAAGAAAGGTGCTTGCAACATGGAGAGAAAAGCTAGTTCAAATTAATACTAACCAATCAAGAGAGGAGAAGCAGGGAGTGATTTCTCAAATCTGAAATGCTTTTTGGAAAATACTGTGAGACCTTCTTTGTCACCATCAAATAAAAGACACTTTAGCCTGATGCTTCTTCTGACCAAATGCTGCCAATGCAAGGCAATGGTTTGAACCTTTCATTTGTCCCAATGGAGGAAATTAATAGTTTGAGTATTACTTGGGCCCATTTCTTCTCTCAAAGTCTTCCCAGGTTCTTGTATTTAGAGGGCAGAAAGGCCTCTGGTGACCTCATAAGTAAAGCCGGTAATGGATGAACTGATGTCTGCATAAAGTCCCTAACTTCTATTTGAGCATAGGCTTTAGCAGACATCCAGTTTTGTTTTAAACACATCAGATAACAAGAAATCTACTGTATCCCATAGGAAGCTGTTCAAATACTTATTTCTCTCTCAAAAGCATCCATTTCATGTTGTGTTTGAACATTTCTAATTTCAGCTCCCTGGTGTTTCGTCTCATTATCCAAAGATGCATTCAATATCAGGCTTAGATGAGTTCACTGGAGGAACTGTTGCTCCAGCTGCTCACTCACCCACTTCCCAGACGTTGCTGCCCACCAGAGCGCGGATGGTTACATATCTCCTGAAACATCATAGTTTACAACAATAAACTGATCCTGGGCAGCAACTTGAAAGAAATGAAAACTGAACTTGTGCTTACTGCAGCCATACAATTTGATCTGCTGCTACGTGCATATCAATATTTTAATGTACTGAACTAAGGTATCTCTTATATCCACGGATGCAGTTATGACCACATGTTTTCCTAACATTTTCTTTGAATAGACTGACCTCTGAATCTTTCACTGTTAAATGTGCATTTGAGATCTCAAATCAATTTTGTAACTTCTTTTCTGAACTGTATTTCAACACGTGGATGTGAGACTTGGATAACCATTCCTAGACAATCATATTGCAAGCTGTGTTAATCTACATAGACCTCTCTTCAGTGAAAAAGAGGTGAGCCCTTCACATCGAGGCTTCTTTCCAAATAAAGCTCCCAGTCCTCTAGAAAAATGTGGGTAATGAAGCTTTGATATTTTAACCCCCCATTTAAATACCTCTGAGAAACAAAAAGCAAATGTCTAAATTAGGGTCAATTGAATTACATTTTTTTTCTTTGTTTTTCACTGCTGTATTAGAAAAAGTTAATAGAATGCAAAACTTCATCATTGAAAGCACATTTTTATTTGATTTTTAAAGAGAAAGACTTTCTTCCAACAAGGAGCAGGCAATTTAAAGCAGGATATTAGGACTGTTCATTTCCACACAGAAGTTCACTGGAATATCTGTAATACATTGTGTGACCAGATTAATATGTATGAGAACATCCAATATGTGCATGCAAAACCTCATTGTTTTTATGGCAGCTCGTTATGCAGCAATTCAATGAAGTCAGCAGTGTAGTCTGAATTCAAGTTACTTTGCAGTGAATTGGAAATCGGGAGAAGTATGAGCTACCTTGCATTGCTGGAGTAGGTGAAGTTCATTAATGTTCATTTTGGGAATAATTTAATGATGAGCTATTGATACATTGCCAGCTCATAGTCAGCTCAATATCAACTCATTAACAGGAAGCTGAACTCTGTGTAGTTGTTCTGAGACTTGTACCTCAACCAACACTTAAGGGAGAATGATAATTTTATTTAAAAAGTTTTCAAGGTAAGAAACAATTTTTTAAAACTAAGGTGAGAGTTTATAGAAGTAATGTTGGAGCTGTCTTGAAATTACTTTCCAGGAAAGCTTTCACCCTTAAAAAATACAACATGAATAACAAAGTATGTCAATGTCTTTCTCATGCTAACACAAAACCACTATTCCTTGTAACAGTTAGAAGCTGCTTATGTAGGCCTGTTATCTTACACTTTTTAGATCTAGGAAATCAACACTGAATTTAATTTAAACCCAGTATACAAAAACAAATCAGTAACACTATATCAAAAGCACAGACTACATCTGGTCTCAATCAGTTTATGTACAACATTCAGCGCTCTTGAAAGAACACCACCCACAGCAACATCTCCCAGCATGCTGAGAGCTTCCAACACTACCTTCCTTGCTTTCTTTTTCTCATTTAGAGTGTGTTCTTTAAAAACAGGCAAATAAACAGACTTCATTTTCATGATTCACATTTTCCATAATCTTGGGTCTGAGGTGCTGGCTCCACCTTTTTTTTTAGTTATTCCTGCATTCCTTCATTTATTGTCCCAGGCACCAAACAATGGCATCCATAAACTCTATTGATTAGACACATACTTTGCAGTTCCTAAGACTCCATAGATGCACATCGTTTTCCAAATAAATTATTTGGGGATCCACAATACCTGAGATTATTTTTTAGTTGTTTGTTTAACCAAAGTTCTGATGTATTGACTTAATTGTGTCTGTTCTCATTTACCTCCTTAAACAAGCAAGAAATACTAGAAGACAACAACACTGTTGATTGATTTGATTGTATGATGTTTGGTGGGCTACAAAGTCAGCATTGGATTTGCAATCACAAAAAGTCATGTCCAAAATCTCAAAGGAAGATGAAAGCTGTTGGTGATAGGAAGAAATTCAGTTCCTGTAGTAAAGAATCGTTTGTTTTGGTTTATTCGCCCCAGTGGCATATATGAAGGCAATGTCAGTAAATCAGCTGTCAGCTGACAGCAAAAAAACTTAGCTCCAAAGAAATAATTGCAAACTAGGATCTGCCAGTTTCATGCCTGGTAGTTTAAAAATACTAACAAAAATAGGAAAACCTGTGACAGGAAACTGATTTATACAAAACCCACCAAACCTCTGTTATTTGTAATGTGCTGTTTTCCTCCTCTTAGAAATGATCCCTGAGAAAAAAAAAATCATAGTCTGAAGATCTTGTTATCCTGAGATTGTTTCAAAATGTCCATGCTCAGGTCTGGACTTTGAGGATGGACCCTATTTTTCCCAGCCAAGTGAAAACAGTGGATTCTTGAGTGGTTTTTGCCTCTTAGGTGCCTTGCCAGCTCTTTTAACTTAAGAAGACAGAGCAGAAGCTGATCATGTTTTTGATGCAGAGGTGTTGCAGTTTCCCTTTGCAGGCAAGCCAAAAGCTGTGGAAGAAATGGAAATAGAGGAGACAAGAGGAGCCAGAAAGTCTCAAAGAGAATGCATGGGGAATTATTTCTGAATTTTTGGATGACTGTATCAATTTTGAGTACCTTGGAAAAAAGAATTTTGTTTTTCTCCTGGTATATTGTATTTGTTTAAGTAGAGCCATTAAAAGCATGGGCATAATAATTTACAAGGCAGCTTGTGACCCATGCTGCTTTGTCTTGCCTTTTTCACCCTAGTTAATTTTAAAAGCTTCCCATATTATGGTCAAATGCTTCTTGCAGCTAAGATAAATTCAGCAAATCATCTCCTGTTAACAAGTGAATTACAGGTTCTCCCTACTGAAAGAAGTAACAAACATTTTCTGTACAAGACAACAGTTTGTTTTCATTGAACTTGAAATGGAAAATGTAGACAAACTCTGAGAACTGAAATAGTTTTGAGAACAGAAAAATGAGAAAATTAAGAACTTAATGTTTTGCTGCATGCCAAGAATGTCTGTCACGTTATGACAGAAGCTTTATTGAAGAAATTAGCAATAAACATTTAGGATTGTATCAAAACAAGAATTGTAACCAACTTTGGTGTACAGAACACTTGCACTGGATGCAGTGAAAGGTAAGCAAATGAAGAAAAGATATGGTGCTACGTCCAGATGAGGTAAACCGCAGGGAAAGAGAGGATCTGCATTTCTAATACTGCAAGCCACCTCTGTTCTGTGACTTGTAGATTTTCCCTCATTTGAATAGTCTCATCTAGGCACTTGGGTCTCTTTTAGGCGATAGGAACTACATCATGATCGGGAACATATTTCAGAACAAGGAGATTTATACTTACGGCTCTTTTACATGCCTGAAGTGTGCTGTTCTGGAAATAACATAGGGTTGTGATGACAGTTGTTACAGTTTCTTGAGCTATCCAGATGTTTGATGCTTGTGGTAGACACTGTGGATACAGAGCTGCTGGCTCAGCTATAAATGGTACCTGGCTGTGTGAGTTAGGGCTCCAGAAAGCCAGAAGCCACAGTACCTCCTCATCTGCCCTGCTACCTGCTTGCCTGTCAACTGTTGTGCAATGCAGCCTACCTTGGTGGCATCTTTGACCTCAGCTTCATCAAATAATGTTGTTTTCTTGTCTGCTGCAGGATGATATCATAATAAAGCTCAATACTGCTTTTTTAAGTTTTGTGAGCTATTCTTTTTATTCAAGGCAAAGCAAGCAGAATCTCCTGCAATAACTTGCCTCTTTTCCCTTCTTCCTTTATAATTTTTAACCTTTTCTATATCTCCTGTTGACTTGAGTTGGGTGGGGAATCAGTGCTTCCCACTTGCTAATGCCAGGCTGTAATGAATATGTGTTTTACACTGTGTTGCAGCCTTTCTGCTGGATTTTATTTTGACATAAGTTGGTGGGACAAGCTGTCACTTGTCACTCTCATGTTTTCCTTGTGAATGGGTTCTTTGGCATCCTTTTGCCCAAAGGACAGTCAGACACTCTTCTCTTGCCTGCTCTGTTTGTTTTCTTCCAGCATTTATTGCTCTGCTTGTGCCTGACGCAGAGAGGCAGTTACTACCCTTTAGAAATTTGGAATAGACATTAACCTAGGGCATTGACACAGGTATTTTTGTGATCCAAGAAAGGCGTTAAACAGCTGAGGTGGGAGGAGGGATGACTGTATCTATGAATGAAACTGGTGCACTGTGAAAACCTTAGCTAATTACCTCTGGATGAAGAAACTGTTAAGGTTCGATGGCTGAGACGTTGGAGGCTGTTACCTGAGCAGTTCCATGGGCCCCAGGCAATAAGCCAGTGCAGCTTCCAGCCTCTGCCAGCCCATTAGCTGCAAGCTACTAATATGACACATCCCCCACAACTTGTGTCCTCTAAAGCCAGCATTGGATTCAGTCCCAGATCCGAGCTCCTACCTCATGTGTTTTTTCCAGAATTTCAGGGTTTTTTTAGAAACAAACCATCAGACATGAATGCCTAACCTTTCCTTACTGCTTAAAAAACACACACAGTTAACGCTGCAGTGCCTGCTTTGGTGTACTGGTGAGAGATGTGAGCACACTGGGAACTTCGCTACAGTTCTGATACTATGGCCCAAAGATCCATGACACCCTTCCCAAATCACCTTGTGAAAGGTCTGGATGAGAAAGACATGGCAGTCTCGAAGCTGCACTTTCAGGGAAATACCTCTACAGGCCTGAATAAGAACTGAAATAAGTAGAGAGGAAAAAGAGTTTGCCTAGATTTTGCTTGGCTGGAACAGGAGGGACACTGCTGGTGCTAATACTTACATGGAGGGTGACAGAAGGCAGCAGCCCCAGCACAGTGACAGTGCTGGTAGCAGGAATAGCTTAATGACCTGTGCAGTGGGCTTCTCACCAGTACCACTATAACACATTCACCTTCTAAAGGACACCTCTCCACCTGCGTAAGACAGCTCAAAGCTATTTTAAGCAGGCACCAGACTTGTCCAGGAATGTCCAGACAACACCAACATCTCCCAAGATGGAAGGAAAAGCAGCTGAGATGAATGAGCACAACAGTGAAGGGTCAATAGCCCAGCCAGCCAAGCAGCACAAAATCCATCCCACACTGGCCATTATTCTCACAGAGTAACAAAAGTCTCTTCCTTTCTCTGGTGGAAGCAGGCAGCTGGGAATACCCCTGCCAGAAACACAGTCAGGCTGTGGGTGACAGATGCCTGCTGGATAAACAGATGCCTTCTGGAGGAAAGACCTGCACTGGGGCCAGGGACTATACTGAAGGATCATGGCATGGGCTGGCGGCACTGTTGGGTGGAGAAAGGAAAGGTTGCTTTGAAGAGGAGAAGAGACATTCACACAACAGCTTAAGCAAGTCAGCCTGAAACAACCTTGTAGCCACCCAGACTGCTGCTGTGTTGAAACATGTCACCTTTGGTTCTGTAGTTTTGCTCTCAGTGAATTTGTTTTATATTGAAGGGTGAATGTCTGCCTCAGTCTATAGCATTTATCCAACTTTTCCTCTCTGAAAACTACTGCATAGGAAACCTCACATTAGTGACAGGAGGAAGATGGAGCCATGTCTGCATGCTGGTTTGACTCACAGACACATCACACATGCATTGCATTTGTAACAGCCTCGCAGTTTTGGCCAAGAGTGTTTTTTTCACCAGTCTTCATAATGTGACAGACCCCATTCTACAGAAGACTTCATACCAATGCAAAGATGCTGTACATAGGTACTTCCTGCCCCCCCTCCATCATGGGTGCGTTGTGCCTCTGCAACTGATAAGTCAATTGACTTCTGTATAGACAGCAGTGGTAGCAGGTGGCAGTAGGTCTCTCACCTGAGGGACCTCTGTTATTAATGATGGACACAGCTGGGCCCACTTGTGGTCTTTCTGTCCTTAGGCTATTTTTTACTGTTCCATGGCAGGAAGCTGTCAAGTCTGCAGCTGAGCTGATGAGGGAGCCTAGGTAAGCCCCTTAGTGATCCTGTGTTGGGCTCCTTAGGCACTTTGGTTGCTTTTCTGTAGTGACTGAAAGTACCCTGGCTGGGATGGGACTAGAATTGTCCCTATATTCTTTTTTGCTAGCTCTGTTGTGTCAGTTTGGACCTTCAGCAGGGACGCAATAACTGATGGTGAGCATGCAAATAATGTTTTAACCTTGTACAGCTGTTTCTGCAATAAATGACCATGAGCTAAGAAAGGAAGGAATTTGATCCATATGTTATTTCAGTTTTCTCTGAATACACCCATGTTGATATTTAACCTTGTTTTTGACTTTCTGATACCTAGAGTCCTTTAGTATTTGGACAGGTTGGCTTATACTCAGGAGCAGATTCAGTGCATAGTTCTTTCTGTACCACCATGGTTTTCAGCCCAGGGCAAGGGTAACACAGGCTGATACTGGTTTCAGTTGACTCTGTCAGACTAGACTGTAAGCTTGGACAGCTTGGTAAAGGGTATGGGTCCAGGCATTGCTCTTGTGTCATTGGTATCCCCTGAGGGAGAAAGCAGGCTGGCACAGGTAGCAGGTAGTGCTGCCATCAGGGTCATTCTCTGCCCCACAGCCCTGCTGTGCACCCAGAGCTGACAGATGGGTCAACAGCATATGAGAGAGAATACTGTAAAGAAATACCCACTTCTAAGCACACTTAAGCCAGCAGAAGATATCGGTGCTCCCAACTGCCCATTAACCAGGACAGCTATCCCTGCAGCTTGCTTGGTAGAAGCTCCCTACTTAGTTTCAGCTAAGACAAGCACCTGAGCCCTCTGCTCACACTGTTTACAGACATGAATGGCCTAAATCTGCAGAACCTCAGGAAGCTGTTTGGTGAGCACCAGGGCTGGAGGAACAACAGGGTTTGCTGTCCCAAAGGCTGGTCCCTCAGCCACCCAGTACATCCACTGTAGTCCTGCAGGCAAGCAGCCCCAACAGCTGAGTAGCTATTTTTGGCCTTTAAATGACTTTTTAGAAAATAATATTAATCCATGGAAATGTAACTATTCAGATTATAACCACAGTCTATCAGATGCTTTGGTGTTTAGATATCCAGGAGGAGAAAGCTTGCATTTTTTTGTGCATGTGTAGTTCTGACTGTAATGTTCCATTAACATTTTTCTGGTTGTGTGTGCAATTAGATACAAGCTTCTTGAAATGTTATGCAATTTTTGATAAGAACATTCTCCTGTTTTGTGGTAGCTTTTATGATATTTACAGTCACTGGTTTGTTTGGGTCCAGATGAAATCTTTCTGAAGAAACTCAATACCTCTGAAAAGTTATAGGTCTATCAAAAATCAGCAGTTTAATTTTATAGGCACACCTGTGAATTTAATCTTCTCTCTAAAACCTCTCTTAAGTCCTTAAAGGGTCATTCCAAACTCAAGAGGGAAAGCTTTGATTGCATCGTCTCAGTAAACTGCATGATATATAGACATACTGAATCTGACAACTGAGTGTTCATTATTCCTGAAACCTGGACAATTCACTTATAATTCCAAAAGGCACTGCATTTAAAATGAAAAGTTCCCCTTATGATAAAAGTGCATTTATTATTTCTTTAATTTATTTTATTTCTTACTGCTGTCATCCTTTAGTAAGTGCCAACAGCTGCTATTAGAGTCATTGGTAGTTAAAAGTTTTCCTCACCTGAGGAAATGTCAGTGAACTATAAATTCTAGGACATGGATATTCTTCCCCACAACCCTTCTTAAACTGAAGTGAAAATTTTTTTACAGACTACATCAAATCAGCTCATAGAAAGAGTAATCTCTGCCCTCCTGAGGGCTTTGCTAAAAGGGATCAGGATTTCAGAGCTGCCTTCTAGTGCATCCTTGCAGCTTGCTTTTAAAGAAGATGCATTTGAAGTTATCTTTATTAAGTGTTGCATATAAAAGCAGTATTTCTTCCTAGAGTTTCACAAAAAATACTTTTTTTTTTTTTTTTTTATTTCATGCAGTAAGGTAAGTGACATAATCCTTTGTCTTGAAAAATTTGAGGTAGCTGTAGAACAGCATCTTTTAAAGATTGGTTTTTAAAGTGACATTGTATGGTAGTGAGTTTTTAAGTCCAGTTTTCTTAACAGTGGCCTGAGCCAAGGCACACTTCAAATTTATTCAAAAGTTTACTAGAAGGGAGAAAAGGAAGAAGAAAGCAGATGAAGAAAACATATTTGTCAGCACAGGCAGCACCTTAAAATCTGGGGAGGTTGGCCATGATGTGACAGAGTTAGTTACTTGAGCACTGTTTAAATTCTGACTAAAACTTTTGGTTTAGTGTAAAGTTCATGGCTATATGTCTCTTTAAGTGTGCTCCTTTGTACCTAAAGCAAAAGTACTTACAAGCTGTGGCCAAGCCTCTTTATAAGGTACTGATAACCTGACTAAACAAAAGTACCAGAAATCTCTGGACAGTCTATTCTTTAGGACATTCAGTGCAATTTTGTAATCTTTGGCAATTTAGGAAAAGTTATATTGTCACTCTGTTGAAGTCAGTGTGATCTCTGACATGTATTTCAGTAAGGCCAGTACTTCTGAGAGAGTCCATTACCTGAGAAGCTCCCTCCTTATGGATGGTGGGTAGTCCATGTGCTTATCTAAACCTGTTTTATGCTTATCTGAACCTGTTGACATTTTTGCATCACTAAATACGAAGCATATCTACCCTGCTTTTTGATGGAGAATTTTGTTTTTAACTTTTATTTTATTTTTTTGTAGTACTGAAAAAAGCTCAAAAGCCAAAAGGAGAGATTTTGTGTGTTTAGACGTGCACCTAAGTATTTATGCTGGCTCAAGCTGAGGGAGTGCCAGAGACCCTCCACAGGGCAATCTCATGTTGTAGGCAAACTCTATGCTTACAGAGCTTGGTCAGATAGAATCGCTTTTTAAAGCTGTTACGAGGCAGAACAATTTTGTCTTCAGTCACAAGAAAGACAACTCATACCACAGCTGTTATAATGAAAGGGTAGCGAATGCACCAAGGCAGTTTGGTTTTACTGGGAGGTGAATTAGGTGGGGTTGAATCACTGAAGTCTAGAGTAGTGCTGCTCTTGCTTACCTGCAAGCACCTGTGGCCCCTTGCATTTTACAGTAAGATAACTGCCCCAAGTTTATCTCAGTTTAAATTAAAAATGCAAACATTCTCTCCCCACCCAATACCTTTGTGGTAGAGAAGACAGTACCCTTAGTCCTGAGAGACCTACCAGTTGCCTGACCTCAATACAAAATCCTCTTCATGATCTTTGTAATTGAATCTTGTCTCTAGGACAGGAGAAGTGAGGAAGGAGAGACTACATGACATTGGAAAAAAGATGGGGGAAGTGTGAAGGGATGGAAGAGAGCAGAGATACAGGAAACCTGATTAATATAAAATCACCCTGGAAAGCCCTGAAGTATTCTGATTTCTACTTTGTCTTACTTATACATCTTAACACTGTGTTCTGTTTGTTCTTTAGCTCTAGAAAATGGTAATTGCTCCATACTTTGCAAATGATAATGGCTTTAATAAATTAAATTTGTGGTAATGTCTATGCAACCTAATAAAGCTGGGTAGTTTGAAATGCAGTGCATTAGCTTGTCTACTCTTACTGTGTTGGCAAGGGAGAATATGACAACAAGGGAAACAATTCTAAGAACAGGCAAACAAAACCCAGGAAAGACTTGTGAGACTTCTGACTCAGAATAAAATGAATTTATAACGGAACTGTCTTCACAAAAGGGAGCCTTTATTTTTTCACTGAATGTTATTTTCTAGAAGTATTTGACAGTGTTGCTCATATCATGGAATCTAGAGAACAAAGAGAAATGATTTTCATTTCTTTTCCACTAAAACATTCCCTTGATGTTTGAGTTCAGTTTTGATAATGCTCTAACAGGTTGCACTTTCCATTTTAAAATCTGGAGTATCATATGTATACTGAACTAAACCTCACATACCCTCATGGTGTTGGGCAGTAGTAATATCCCTGAATAACAAGAGTGGAAACTGAGGCATTACACGCAGAATTATGGTTGAGGCTGGAATAGACCTTTGAGATCATCAAGTCCAGCCTAAGACTTGACACCATGCCACCTAGCTAGACCACTGATTGTGATTTCCTCAGTATTCCCCAATACATCTGAGGCAGTGTTGAGAGGATAGTCCAACAGATTTCTACCTGGCTTTTTTTTTTTCCCTCCATGTGTACAGTGAAGCTGGATACCTGCTTGACTTACTGGGATCCCTTTGCCTGGGTAGATTTTTTTTTCCTTCACAGAAAGAGCCTAAGATTGCAGAAACATGTCAGTGAAGAGTAGCAATGAAAAATACTGATAAACTTGTTTGGGGCTTGGCACTGAATGTGAGTAAAGAAAAAGCATGACAGGGAGACTAGGATTTTTGGAGATGTATGGGTGTGTCTTCCTTTGGCAGTTTAGGGAAGTACTTGAGCCAGACATTTAGGCTGAACCAACACTATGGTTCTTGCTGTCTATGGGTGCTAGTCTCTCTTGCTGTGCTTGCTGTGCCTGTGAAGAGGAAGGACTTACTCTTGCCTTAGCTACTCCTGTGCAGACCATGTGGAACAAAACCCCAAAAAATGCCTGTTTTGGAGCACATGTGACTAGACAAGGGAACATAGGCCTGTCAACCGACTTCTACAGAGGGGGCAGCTTCTGTCAGAAAGGGTGGTTATCTGGAAATAATAATGTTTTAACATGTTTTGTCTCTGTATGTGGAGCTTTCAGAGTTGAAAAATAATGTGGGGAGTTTTTTAAAAAAAATTCTTGCCTGCTATGTCTGAATTATTTTTTTCACTTTGTCTGTCTCCTGGCCTTTTTTTCTTTTTATAAAAGCAGGATTTGGGCTGTTCCTTTGCAGAATTCTGAGGAAGAGATACTAATCATCTTGTAGGTGTACTTGCTACCTACCATGTGTTTGCATACTGTAAGCGTCTTTCACTTCTAATTAAAATCATTGTGATTGGTTTATGAAGATGGTTTCCAAAAACTCTAGCACTGAGCTGGGGACAGAAACAAAAACTTCTGAAATCTTCACCTCAGTTGTTTATGTTATACAGCTCATTTGAAGAAGATTTCTGAATTGCTGATTCCTTGCCTGTAAATCTGCCCATCAAATTCCCTTTATATGTCCACTCCTAGGCACCAAATACTGTGTAACTATGATATTCCTTGGTTTCTCTGCTGTATACCTATAAATAGCTACTGACTGTCTTTCTGAAAAGACAAGATAATTTTATATAAGGTCCAATACAGACAAGATGGGAGAGGTAAAATCATATGGTCTCTTGCACAGTTTCCTTTTGTATCATCTAACAGAGTTATCTTAGCAGGAGGAATAATTTTAGTTTTTTGTGTGTGGATAAACATGATAAGTTTGAAGTATGAGTCTGCATCCACAATACTTTGAAGGTATTGTCCTAAAATACTGCATCAGATTTAATAACATATAGAACTGGATGGACAAATGCCAATCTGATCATCTTCCATTAGCTTTTCTCATAATGAAATCTCAAGCAGGCAGGGGTTTCCTTTCCCCAAACTTTGAGGGGCTGTTTCCCTAGTTTTAGAAAGTTTTTGCCTATCATGATAATCATAAACTTTTATTGCAACAGATCAATTCCAACAAGGAATAATTACATGGGTAAGTCAGAAGAAGGGTTTGTCTGTTGGTAGGTGGGGCTGCCAGAGATTCATCTACTGATTACTGTCTCCATTTTGCTCTTTCAAAATAATGTTGGTGCAAAAAAGGAAGCTTTAGCACCATATAGGAGACACTTGTGGAATTGCTAATTTTAATGGTTGCTCTTTGGCTGTCTATTAGGTGGTCTCTGTTCATCTCAGTTTTCGTGGTGCCATGGTATGGCTGCTTCCCAGCTGAAACAGGGTGTTAGGCTCAGAAGGACCTGGACAAGCTTAAGAAGTGGGCCTGTGTGAATCTCATGAGGTTCTACAAGGCCAAGTGCAAGGTCTTGCAGGCTGGGGGATGAAGGGATTGAGAGGAGCCCTGTGGAGAAGGACTTGGAGGTACTGGTAGATGAAAAGGTGGAAATGAGCCAGCTATGTGAGCTCTCAGCCCAGATGGCCAGCCATATCCTGGGCTGTATCTAAAGCAGCGTGGCCAGCAAGTCAAGGAAGGTCATTGTCCCTCTCTACTCTGTTCTTATGAGAGCCCACCTGGAGTACTATGTTCAGCTCTGGAGTCCTCAGCACAAGAAAGACATGAACATGTTGGAGCAAGTCCAGAGGAGGGCATAAAAATGATCAGAGGGCTGGAACACCTGTCCTGTGAAAGGTCTGAGAGAATTGGGTTTGTTCAGCCTGGAGAAGAGAAGGTGCCAGGGTCACCTTATTGCAACCTTTCAGTACTTGCAAGGGCACTGTAACAATGATGGGGACAATCTTTTTAGTAGGACCTGATGTGACAGGACAATGGGTAGTGGTTTTAAACTAAAATGGGGTAGATTTAGACTAGATATAAGGAAGACATTTTTTTTACAATGAGGGTGGCAAAACCCTGGAACAGTTTGCCTGGAGATGTGGTCGATGCCCCATCTCTAGAAACATTCAAGGTCAGGTTGGACAAAGGTCTGAACAACCTGACCTAATTAAAGATGTCTCTGCTCACTGCAGGGGGGTTGGACTAGATGACCTTTAAAGGTCCCTTCCAACCTAAACCGTTCTATGATTCTATCATTATTGAGCTGGGGCTAACTAGTGATGTCAGTGCAGGTGTAACATATCAATGTTCATTCAGTGAAAAATGTCTCTTAAAATACACAGTATCTGTGTGTATACCTGCATTTCAGTTGACTTCTGGAAGTATTCTAATGCTCTTCCACTCTCTATGCTTATATTCTTACAAGTTTTGAATTCAATAAAATTCCCTTCAACAGATTCCATTGTCTCTTTCCCACATCTTGTACCGTTTAATTCTTCTATTAATGAGAAAGAAGTCATTTAGCATTGTTAACTTCTTTGTCTTGTGACTCTTCAATTGGATGAATAATAAAACTCCATTGTGCTCTTTACAGTTATTCTGGGTAATAATAGTCCTAATAGTTATTTGTAAAATATTTTTTTTAATAAATCCTCACCTCCACCCACCGTTTTTAATGCTTGGATGACATGGGAAGAACTGAGTCACCATTGTCATGCTAATGTAATTTCTGATAACTTAACAAGGGCTTATGAACTTCTTAAGCTTTAATTACATTGTCGCAGGACAGACAGATACTATATTTTGAAGTTTTCTACTTATTCTCTTCTGCTTTTACCCTTGATGAAATCTCTCAGGTAGCTCAGCTGTTTGTGGGCATAATATAAAACTGGAAAGTACACATGACTAGACACACTTTTTAAAATCATAGGTATAATATAGGTGTTTTTAGTGGTTTTAGTCTTATTGCAGCATGTCAGATGGTGAGTATAGCAGAGCCAAAACCTGAGGCAGGGGACTGCACGACTTTGGGCCTGCAATAGGGTTCTGTAAGTACCACTGAATTGTCCCAAGGAGCAGGGCTAACTAGAGGACGATGCATGGGTGTGGGACTACAGTCTGTTTTGTCCTCTCATTTATTTCACACTCCAGTATTCATAAGGTTTTTTTAAGGAAATTCTAGGTAATATACTAATCTTTTTCTGGTAGTGGATGGGAAACTATGGCCAAGCACCAAGTCAATGCTATATGACTCTGACCTAAAATTCTACCTTAGCCTTCAGGTTCATCAGAACCTCTGATCTGAGATTACATTCTAGCTGTCCTGGGTTCTAGGAAAGCTTTGCAAGTGTGGTCAATTTAATAAGAAAACCTGAAATAGCTGTGTTTCTCTTGCTTTAGGATTTTGTTTTCACACTTTCATGGTGTGGTCATGTCCTTTGTTCTCATTTTTATCCTGCCAGACAAGTCTGAAGTGTAAAGAAGATGAATAGCTTTTGGGGCCCTCCACATAACTTTGGTTGATCTTTACCTTGTAGTAAGCAAGCCAGAAAAGTCCTGACGTAGTTTCTCTATCCACTTCCTCCTTTTGGCAGCAGTACCTGATGGGAAGCAGTACATCAGGTTTGCTTTCTCTTTTCAGTCATTCTCTACAGCTCAAGGCCTAAGTGCTGTGATTTGATTTGTTCTACCTCTGCCTTTCTCCTCTTTACACCATTCCCTCAGTAATGCCTTCAATATGTTGGACCTCTGAAGCGTAGGATGTCAGTTCTCAGGCAAGCCAGAAGTCACTCACAAATAAAGAGATGTTGTCTTTATGTTATATCCCTTTGCTGCCAGATTTCCGTTTTCCAGCATTATCATGAAGATCCTAAGAGTACTACTAAGATGATGCAGGATTCTGCTCTGGCAACAGTCTTCTAGAGCAAGATGCTTAAGGATGAATTATGAAATTGTGCAAAATTAGTAAAGCAAAAGATTGCATTATGTTTAAAGCTGAAGTGAAACCTGCACTTCCCATCCTTTGGGAAAGGAAAAAATCTGTTCTGGATTGAAGCAGGGTTTTTTAAATACTTGTGGAAAGAAAAATCTGAAAAACCAGGTCTGAAAACTTGAAAGCAGAATTTTAGAATAGCATCCAAATCCAAGACTAGGGTTTGGTTCAGCCAAGGTGTCTGAACTGACAGCTTTATGATGGGCAGAACAGGAGTTCAAAGCTCCTGGGACTGCCATCTGCCCACTAAGGACTATTTGCTTTGTCTGGGATCTCATGGCTCTGCCTCTGAGATCCTGGAAGACATCTTGCCTTGCTTCAGGAGGATTCAACCAAATGGTCTGCAGAGGTCCTAGGTTGTCAGTTTGGCACTGAATCCAGCAGATTCTTATTCTTCCATTGGTAAGTGGATGTGGTTGCTGCATTCCTGCAGATGTTGTGATTTACAGGGAATTACTTTTTTCAGCAACAACAAAATATTGAATTTAAATAGGTCTTCCACTTATAATTAAGATATCCTGAGCTACAGAAATGTAAGCCACATATATTTCAAGTAATGAAGAGAACTTCTACTAATTGCCTCACTGCTTTCTACTCTGTTTTCTTTTTACCACTGTAATAAATACTGTCTACTCAAAGATATCTTTTGCAGTTCCTTCTGAAAAGAGAGGTAATTACTGAAAGCTGCTTCTCTGCTATTTGCAAAACTTTAACACCCTATAGATCTATAAGACCTGAACATCTCGCTCGTCTCGGGTGCAAAATGAATCCTATTTGGTGATTGACCTTCCTATGAACAGAAACTTCTCTAGAAAGACATCAGATCTATTGGTTCCCAGCTGCTGCTAGGTAAAAATCATTATCAGAGCATATAGGGGAAAAACAGTTTCATTAGTTACTTAGCTCAGTGAATGTATTTCTTATAAAAATCCCTAAAATAATATAAACCAACCTGGACATAATATGTGATTGCATCTCTGGGCCTTTGAGGGGAGAGGACTGTAGCTAAAAATTGATAGGACTTGGGAAGTAGAAGTCAAGTAGTTTTAAAAAAAAAAGCAATTTAGAGTTTAGACTTCATTTGCTATCTGCTTGTTCTGAGAAGTGGAGTATTTGGTGCAGGGTCAGAAAGTCTCTCCCTTGGTAAGCAAGTTGTTGCTTTCTCAATTCATGTACAAACAGAGACAGCATGTGCTCAGTCTGCATAACAGTAATTCCATTAATCATTTTGATTCCCCATTAATAGAGCAACTGATGATTGGCTATCAGAGCCTCATGCTGCAGTTGGATTTTTGAGATCGGAGCAGAAGTGGCATGTGATGGTCAGATTCTCCTTGGATAAATCTGGCTGAAGTAGTGGGACCTTAGTCTAGTCCTTTAAACACTTCATTTAATTGACATGCATTGCTTGATATCACTGAACTGAGCTGTGACTTTACAACTTCTCACAGCATTAGACTGAGGTGAGACTTCTCAGTCTTGACATTGTGTCTCTTGCTCTAGTCATAGAATCTTCTGTTGGAAAAGAGCTTTAAGTTCATTGGGTACAACCATTAACCTAACACTGCCAATCCCACCACTAAACCATGTCCCTAAGCACCTCATCTATATGTGTTTTAAATACCTCCAGGGATGGTGACTCCACCACATCTCTGAGCAGCCTGTTCCACTGCTTAACAACCTTTTTAATAAATAAGCTTTTCCTAATGTCCAACCTAAACAGTACCATGATGTAAAGGAGTGCAGTGGTCCAGATGGTATAAGGCAGGAAGTGACAGCAATGCGCCAATGCTCTCCCTACCTGCAAAAGGAGAGAAGAATGGTTTCTCTTTGCTCAGAAATGCAGATTGCATGTGTGGGCAGCTTTTGGAGTCAAGACACTTCTTGTCCCACCTTTCTCAACATAAGAGGTCTTAATGAGTATGCCCAAATCTGTCTTAGCACCTTCAAAGTAATGTTGAAATCCTCTGAATGTAGCAGATAATTATATTCTATTTTAACAGTCTATGCCTATTTCCTGCTCCTTGCAAAACAGCTGAAAGGAAAAACATTTCTCTACACTTTTAGAAGAAAACTATTACAGTTAATGATATTTGTGAGACTAAAGTAAGAAATAGTAATTTGAGAAATGTTTGTAATTAACTCTCACTTTTTCTCTCCTCACTAACGTTCTCCACCCCCCAACACATACACCTACACATGTAGCCAACTCGTACAAAATTTTGTCCTCTGGTGAAATGCAATATAAAGTAGGATATAAAGCATGAATCTAGTAAGACTGTACTTGGTAATCCAATTCTGAGTTGTTTGTTTCTTATCCTTTATTGCTCCATTTTGTCCTTATCAAAACTCCAATATGTTGCCTGTGTTACTTTATATTCCCCAAGTTTGCTCTCTAATGGCTGAGTATTCCCAGCAGTTACTGCCTCTCAGTTCTGTTCCTTTCCTTCAGAAAGTTCACCGTTTTGGTAGACTGTGAAAGGTGCACCACTTATAGTCCTCCAACTTCTTGATTGCTGTAATCACCTACTGGATGTCTTTGCAATATCAGGACTTGCATGAAAGCATCCCATGAGGATCAGACACAGATGATTTCTTTAAATCCAAGTTGGATAAAATCCTCTGGCCATCACCTCTTCTAGGATAGTGAATGTGAAGGGTTAGCTTCTATTGGATAGTGAGTCATTAAAATTAATTCTTATCATTTTGTGTAAGTTTACATTTTGTGCCTTTTTTTTTCTTTTTTTTTTTTCTTTTGCCTACCCATTCAGGTGGTGATCTAAGACATACAGTATTATTCTGTTTCAAAAGTACAGTATATGATGTTGGGAATTCAGATATGAGATTGTTAGCACAGTGACAATAAACTTTTGTAGATAAGTTTAGGGAGAAAACCTATTTTTAATTAAAATTAGTTATCATGAAATCGGAGGTTTTGATCAGTAATTGTCCAATAAATGACTGTAAATTTTGAAACTTTGGGTTTCAAACAAAAGGTCTGTCCACTGGCATTCAGTAGGCATGTCTCCATGAATTACTTTATGTTCCAGACTCTCAGTTTACACTGTGAAATCAGTAAATGTTGTGGAAAAGAAGCAGAAGATAAATGCTAAAAGTGTGCTTTTATTGCAAAGTTGAGACAATAGATCTTTACATTAAATCAATACAGCTGAAGGGATTGATGATTCACTGAAATTACACTTAAGTGGCTTCATCCATGTTAGTGCTATGTTTGCTCATATATGCAGGAGACTGAGATTTCTGGAGTTCTTACTATCACTGTTGTTAATGAGCTGAGCTCTTCTGAGGTGGCTTCTCTCTCTGGTCCTGCTGGAAGGTTAGGGGAGGAACTGAAGCTGGTGGATTTGCAGAGAGCTCATTTCCTTCTACTCTGAAGTGTGATTATGCAAATTGCATATTCATACCATGTGAGCTGACCTTTATAAATTAAAAGTGCTACAAGGCACAGGCTGAGGGATTATATATATATATATATACACACATATATATAATAGAAGCTGAATCCTCATATAAGTCCTCTTTGACAAGTTGCTCAGCAGAGAGCTTGCTTAGAAAGACACAGACCAAGACTGTCTTCATGCTGGGCAGGAGCATTAGCAAAGACATCTGAAACTCACCTTCAAAAACAAGGTTCAGCTTGACTCAGGTTTGTGTTTGGATGAGCATGCACACTCTGTCTCAATCATGGCTGCTTTTTAAAATTATTTTTTTTTAAGTTTATTTAGACCTGTGGTTTTTTTGCTACCACTCTCTCAGGAGCGGTTCCATTGTCATAGCCTGTGACTAATTACTGTTCCCTTGCAGTCACCTGCACACAAATTTTTCTAAAATTTTTGGCACGTGTTTCACATCACAGCAATCAAGGCCTCTTGGGTTGCCAACCTCATCTGTGCCCTCAGCGTACATGCGGAGCTGAGAAGTCATGACTTTTTTTCAGAGTTTTTTTTTGTGTGTGCTTCATGGTTTGATGTGTATTCATTTCATGTTTTCAGCTTTTCTCCCTTAGAGCTTAAAATCTTACTAGAAAAGAAACAATCAGATGAAAGATGCTTGTGCGAGTTCTCAGTTGCAGCTGTGATTAGAGCACTAGATTAATGATATAACCCTAAGAGCTGGCAATGCCACAGAAGTACATCCATATATCCCTTCAACAGGCCTAGTCAGGGGATTAGAAGAAAGCGTGGGGATGGTACCAGCAAGAATGTCACATGTCATTACATTAATAGAGTATGACTCTGAAGCTGTCTCTGCAGGTCAACAGCTTCTGCTATGAAGAGATAGCTTGAGACTTGGAGACTTCTGTCCAAGGATTTAAGTCCACGATTGGATCTCTGTACTCATCTCCTGCATAATGTAGCCCATGCTGAAAATAATTTCCATTTGAACAGATGGTTTCTAGGGTGATGAAGGCTTGGAGAGGGATAGCACGGCTTCTGAAAGGAGGGGACAGCAAAATACAAGGGAGTAGGAAGTTCTCCAGAGTTTCAAGAGCTTTGGGAAGCTATGGTTGCAGCTCTTCTCCCACACCCCACCTCTCCCAAGACTGCCTCACTGTTTTCCTTTCCCTGAAGGCACTGGTCCTCACTGACTCTTTTGTCTGGTGCAGTTTCCTATCAGAACTCAGGAGCAGACACTCCACACCACCCAGCTTTGCTTCCCACTGTTGCAGCTGCCAGGCCAGAAAGAGGCTGGGGTGCAGGGCTGGGTCCTGTTGCACTGTGGTGAGAAGGAGTAGAGTTGGGATGTGGGCAGTAAGCAGAAACCTCAATTGTGCTCCTGCTGGCAGATCTGCCCCCATGCATGTGACAACCCTTTTCTTGGTAGCGGGGTCTCTGCTGGCATGTGGTAGCTATTCAGGCTGGGATGAGTATTTCTTATCTCCTCAGACACAAAATAGGCAGGTTATCGCTCACTGTAGGGTGCTGACCTGTGCAGATAACTGCTGTGCTGATGGCTTGCTCTGGGTTTATTTTTTTTATATTGTTGCTGCCCATATATTAATATTAATGTTATTTATTAAGGAAAATAGAAGCATCAAAAATCACCTAGGTCACCAAGTCTAGTCCCTCCCAACTGCAGGCAGCCAGAGAAGAGATGTTGGTCCAGAGAGCATCTGCTTCTCCAGCTTCACAAACACCCTGTCACAAAGCAGGGTGGCTTTTGGTAATGTGGGTCAAGATTCATTTCTGTCCAGAATGCAACAGATCATAAGGATTTCACAATCCAGATAGGCTATTCATTTAAATGTTAATAAGATTCCTGTTTTGTTTTGAAATGTAGAGAGAATCTTGCTTCTTTACCCTTTATTTCCCTTTCTCCTCTTATATACAATTCTGCTTTAGCATTTCAATCCATTTTTGCAGATAAGAAACACTCTTGCTTTGGCCAGGGTGAAAGTTTCATCTTGATGTACTTCTCCAGGGAATGCACGTTGGATATGAGTAGTTCGAGCAGGGGTAGCAGAGCTCTATCCACCTCTTTGGACTTCCTCCATCAGGACACCAGCCTTTTTTTTCGTTTTCAGAGCTCCAGTCTCAAGAACCAAGGCTTGTTTTACTGAGGCAGGCTCTTACAAACTGCACCTCTAAGGCATCCACAAGTGGCCACTGAAGACTTGCTGCTTGGAGAGGGTGAATCCAAGATAACAGCATAGTTTCTGTGGGAGCATGAGTCCACTTAGGAAGGATGGCACTTTCCGCATGACGTCGAGATGGTAACAGAAATAGAAGCAGACTGCCGCTGTGTACCACATAGTTAAGAACTTCAAAACAGTGACATGAGTAACCCTGTGAGTATGCTGTAATGGTGACAAGAAGCTGGAGATGGTGGTGTACATGGTTTTCTCATTATGTATTCTACATCCAGAAGGTAACAGAACATGAGTCTAAAAGTACAGGATTTAAATAAGACACAAACTGTTTTACACCACTCTGACATATCTCTTGGGAATATGCATTAGAATTAATGATGACAAAATTGAAAAGGTCCTGCTAGTATTTATTAGTTATGGTTTTATTAATTGCAGTGATCAAGAGGTCCCAATTTAGCTTGGCCTAATCTATGACTACACACATGCATGCACTAAAAAAAGTTCATCTCACCACAGCCTCAGATGACCCAATGATAGCTCTATTTTGAGTTTAGGGACAGCTGTGGTCCCCCTCTTCAAAGAGTGGAACACTGTGATGCTCTTCAGGTGGGGATCTATGTGCATGTTAGTAGTCAGGTCAGAGGAGCATTCTGGATCCTTCAGGTATCCATGGCACAGAAGAACCCTCAGAAATGACAGAGGAGAAAGACACAGAGGAAAATTTTGGGCACAACCACCTTGTAAAACCCTGAAAAGGCCAGGAGGGAGAGTGTTTTTAGATTATGTACTGATAGGAACATGCAAATGAAGAAGTGATCTCCCGTTGTGTGACACCCGGTGAAGAGGACTTGGTGTTCCTTGTCAGAGAGCAGAGTTTCTATAACAGATACAAGGCTCCACTGCCAAGTGTTTCCTCCTGACAGAAAAATTTGCAAGATCCCAAATTTTTGGGAACTATTGAGTTCAGAGAGAGTAGCAACACAGCTGAAAGTGTTATGTAAACAACATATGTTAGATGTCTGACGTGCGGAGCTGGTTTGCTCCACACAGCACTAAAAACTACATAGAACATAGAAGCTCAATCTCTCATTTTAACAGTGTGAAAGAGCACTAAAAAGTGGAAAGGTGAATCTCTATTCAATTTTATAGTAAGATGATTTTTTTCCTAGATGTTTGCATACAGGAAGCCAGTATGTGAGTTAGATTTCAATGAAAAGACCCAGTCAGAACACAGGCTCAATAATTACACTTGGATTCCTCTAAAATGACTTTTGACATTTAAAATGTAGTCATCAGGTCTAAGCCAGTTGTCTAGGCACCCTCTATAGCTAAAAGAGGGGTATGTCTTGAGAGCAACTCATCCCTTTTTAGAAGGACTTCTGAAATAGTTAGAATGATTTCTCATTCAAAGGTGATTTGCTCTTTCTTTATTACAGAGAATGCTTTAGATGACTTGTTTATTATTCTTATGTGGCTTACCCTTTATATAGCCAGAATTAGCTGAGAGGAATATTGTCTGAAGTGTCCAAGAAGTCTGTATTTAGGAGGGTATCTGGTCAGGACTGATCAGAGATCAGTGCTGGCCATGTTGCTGCTTGTTGAGCTGTTGTTTGAAAGCCCATCCTTGCCAGGCCTGCTGCAGCCTGGGCAGAGTCCTTCATTTTCATATATCCTACATAAAATTACTGCAACAGCATTAGAAAGCCCTCTGCAAACTGTTATTTTTCTCAGTCTTGACTTGCGTGTTCTCAATCGATTGCAGTTTCTGCTTTGTCTCCAGATTCATATTCAAGTGCTGTCGTATTTGCTGGTTTTCTTATGAATTGTGCTGCTGGTGCTCTGACAACTGAGTGCTGCCTTGGTGGTGGCATTACTGCAGGGCATTTGCGCTGTGCCTACAATGACAGGGCCTGACATTCAAAGCTTGGCTTCATCCAGTTGCTTGAGGGGGGTGGAGAGCGAATTATTGCCTGTGAGCTGCAGCCTTGATGCCAAATCTTTTAAGGAAGCCTGTATCTTGGAGGTGAGAGCTCCCCTTTTTCCTGCTCATTAGGTGGTAGGATCTGCTACAGTGGTTCGACTTTTACAATGCCACAGGCAAGAGTTGCTGCTGCTTTTTGCGTTTTTACCTGGATCATTTGCATTCTGCTTCTCTGCATTTGAGACTCAGATTAGGTATCAGATTTGAGAGGAGGCTGTAAGACACAGAAGTATGCTGACTGCTTTCTAAATCAACCCTGATTAGAGATGAAAAATTCATTTCTCTTATTTATAATATGTATTTATGAAACCATTGTGTCTCTGTAAACATTAGCATTTTTACCAACTTACGATAAGTGAGTCAAAATGGACCATTCTTTGTGTTTGTGTGTGTGTATTGTTAAACCTGCCTGCATTTTTTGGATTTCTGAATGTTTATTTTCTGTGGTTTGGTTGGTTTTTTTTTACTTCACACAATTGATCTTAGTGCCCTGTTTCCGATACCTAGCACTTGTGCTGCAGAGGAGAGACAGAAATAGAATGTCAGATCCCTGATTGGTTGAGAAGGCATTTGTTTCCTTGCAGTGATGAAGAGGGTGACAGCTACTCAAATGGTGGTGAGAGAGTGAGCAGACATGTGAGGGAAAACCCAAGCTGGCTGTGATTGCAAAGACACTGTGATGGTAGAAACCTTATGCACCAGAGAAGTATAAAGGCCTATACAATGGGTCAAAAAATTCATGCATTCCCTCCACCCAAGTAAAAATCCTGTGTAAGTGTGTGGATCTGGATGAAAACATAATCTGACTTCAGGCTCCTTGTGACTCCAGCTCTCCTTAGTAAGCTAGCTTGCTGCCTTGCTTCCTCCCTTTGCTACTTCCTCCTCCTTCCTTGCTCTTCTAGGGGAGAAAAAAAGATTTGCTTCCTTTCAAGTTTCCCACGCTCTACTGGCCAGTTAAGTCTTCAATAATTCCCAATTTCTGCTTTCCTGATTACCCCTTTTAATAACCCATAGAGGTATGGATTTATTTATTTTTTTCTTCTGAGACTCAACATAATTTTAGACCATAAGTAATACTTTTATACAACTTTTCAGAACTGTACTCTTAATCACTTTCTCATGGTCATTCTCTATAGCCCCATATGCTATGTGCTCAAAGACAAAATGAGATTCTCCTGTTGTATTGACATTTTGAACATATTAGTACATTTTGAGTCTGCAAATGGCCTCACAGCTTATGGATGTCTTTCAAATACGCACAAATAGAAGAATCTTCTGAAAGTGATGTCTTTGAGCTGCAGAAGTTGTGCTCGATGAGTTCAGGCTTTGTTTTGTGTATGCTGATCTGTGATGGGATCTTTCTTGAGACTGCTTTTGTAAGGCTTCAAATAAACCCTTCACAGTTCCACTCATCACTTGGTGTCCCTTGTGCTACTCCTGCCCAGCCCTGGATGGCACAAAGCAAAAAGGTGAAATTCACTCCTGACAGTAAGTAATGCCCTGAACAGTTTTACTGGAGCAAGAGGAGACAAGAGGTGGCTGGGCACTTCCTCACGCTGTGGGTCTCAGATAGGGGCACCTTACAGTGGGAGTGAGTTGCAAATAAATTTGGGGAAAGTAACTTGCCACCACTGCTGGAGCTCTGCTGCTGGCACTGACTGTGGCAGTATTTCAGGGCTGTACCATCCTTGTTGCTGGTGCTGTTTGGCAGTAGGACTCCACAGGGACTCAGAAAATGTTGTGAACTATTCTAGCTGTTGCTGCATATTATCAACAAGGCCTCTGAAGCTGGCATCTTCCACAACTTCCCATCCTCCTGCTAGTAGCTAAGTAATCTAGAGCCCTGTTCATATTGTCAGGACCATGCTCTTCAGCAGGCCTTCCTCCATGCTGTGTGACAAAGTCTGGAAACAAAGGGCACAGGTTAAAAAGCAACTGATTAGTAAATACAATGGGAATGTTGAGATACCGGCAAAAGGTGTCAGAGGGGAAAGGGTCTAAGTTCTCAGATCACACCAGACACCCAACCAAAGGCTGCTGATGTTAGGACAGGGTTTACTTGCATTACTTGTATTACAGTAACGACCAGAGGTCCCAGTCAGGAACCAGTGCACCACCATGCAAGTCAGTATCAGTACTCCCAGATCAACCCTGCCCCCCCCAACACACACACACAAAGGAATAGGCCCTGGTTTCATCCACATAAAAAGATTTTTGTAAGAATTTCCCACACTGTAATCACATAGGGCTAACTAAAGTATTCATATAGCTCTGTCTGAAGTAGTTTGAGCTCCTTGCAGACCAAATCCAGGTGGAAGCACTCTTGTTAGTGCCTATTGGACATCAGCAGACAGCTTTCCTGAAGGAAAAACAACTGCTCTCAAAAGGCTGCCTTACCTGAATTTACTCAGACTTGTGTCATGAAAGAAACTTGGGCACAATGGCCTATTTCAGCCTTTGTTAGTGGGGAAAGCTGAATTGTGGGTAAAACATACAAGTAAGGAGTCACACAAAATCTAGATAATCCAATATTTGCTGTGTGGCACTTGCATGGCTTTGTTGGGTGGTGTGCTTGTAAAAGGCTTGCAGCCATGGTAAGGTTTCAGAGTAGTCTGGTGCCACTGTCCGGGAGGCCACTGGTATCTTGCTTGGGAAGCAGAATTTCTGTGTTGTATTTATCTTCCCCTTGTTGATAAGCAAACATAGATATTTGAAACTCGCCTGTATCCTTGTTGTTTTCTCATGGATGTACTCCCATGTACAGAGCAAAAGGTCCAACAGACTACTTGTTCCACTGTCAGTTAACCAGTGAGGGCTGGGTGTACATAAGGAGATGGGGCTGGGATCAGCTTGAACTGAAGTTTGCACTTGTTAAATCCTTGAAGTAGGACAAGTCAAAACCACTTCAAGTTTTCAAGTTTTCTCATCTATAAAACAGGGAGAAGATGGATCTGTCCTTATAAAACTCGGTGCTAAGTACTGCTAGAAAGTATCTTGTTATGGCAGTATTTTTTCACTCTTGGCACTAAATGATTTTTCCTTATTTCTGTTTCTTAAAGCAATTTCATGCCTTGATAAAATATAGTCATTTTTCTATGTTGTATGTAGTAGAGTAGCCACTTTTGAGCAGACCAAATATATTTTGTTCCCTCCCTGTCCTCACTGCAATACAAAATAGCACAAGTAATTAGTCCACAGTATGGATGAATTGATTAGATTTTCAGCTTTGGGAACAGATACATTTTAAAATGAGAGCCTCTGGAGCGATATCTCCCTCCCTAGTACAGAAGTTGACTGGAACTCACAACAGTCTGTAATTTACTGTGCAATTTAACTGAGACATTTAAACTCTCTGGCCTTGATTTATCACGTGCTCTGTTCCACCTGGGCAAAATAGAGCTGTGAAGAGCAGGGCTTCAGCATACAGTGAGTATGTAGCAACTTTTCTTGATGGAAGGGGTGCTCTGGGTTGGGCAGGGGTTGCAGGAGAAGGGCTAGTCATCAGGAACCACATGGTGCTGATTCTGCACTCCCTGCTGGCTTTCCTTGATGGCTGCTGATACAACTGGGTGTTGCAGGGCAGCACAAAGAGACGTGGGCAGCCTATTCAAGGGAGACCCAGGACAGCTTCTCCCTGTTCCAGCTCTGAGGTGAGCATCAGAGGGAATGAACTTCCCAGCTGCGCTCTGTGGCTTATGTGATGCCTCAGTACTTAAAAAGATCTTTGGGTAAAAGGTGTAATTAAATCTTGGCATTATTCTGTAACTTAAAAATGGTTAAAACTCTGCTTAAAACCAAATTTAATTAACTTTGTTTTAAACAAAGGTTATCACAAAACCTTTCTCCAGCTGAAGCTTTATCTACACAGTTTCACTGCGGGCCATACATTTGCATGGCAGAATTTTACACACTCCTGACATTTGCTGTTTTCGATGGAAAAACTGGCAGACTAGGTTGTATCAGCATTTACAGACATTCAGGATAACTGAAAATACTGGCCTTTGCCAAAAATTGAATCATAAGAGTTTAATAGATTTTTTGCTTCAGGTCCTTTCACTTTAGCAACAGAGACTGCTTCTGAATTTGTACCTGGGCCATACATGTCTATGACTTCCCTCTCCTGCATCTTCTACCCATGATCTTTGGGGTGAGAACGCAGCCCTCCAATTTAAGAGCTGCAATACTTCTGCCCAATTTCCCTGCATGCTCACGTGTATGTGATCAGTGGCTGGGGACACTTTAGAAAAGCCCGTTTCTCAGGTCGGGCAGTATGATGCCCTTTGAAAATCCCTGTGTCAGGGAAGAAAAGAAGAGTGGAGGCAGGAGGGATACTCATGTTTCACAAAGTCCACAAACTGCAGACAGACTCAAAAGTGCTTAAGCACAGCCTGACTGCAAAAGGAATTCAATATTCCATTCTCCAGAGTGAATGACGCTGATCAAAGAAGCTGCATCTGAAAAGACAAACCCTCTCTCCTGTCCCCTTCACTTCTACACTTGAAGGAAAAAGTATGAAAGATCACTGTGCTGTGGCAACTGCCAATCCCCATTTCTGTGGGGAAAATATTTTTTCTTTTTTTTTTCTGTCAACCTTCCTTTTTTATATCAAAATACTAGTTTTTGTTTTTAAGAAGGGGAACACTTAACTTTACTTGTACTGCAAAAGTGGCTTCAAAAAGCGTAGGACAAATTCAGGGTAGAAAAATCCATCAGGAACTTCTAAGAAGCTCTAAACAAAGCTGCAAGAACAATGTCCAGAGAGACACTAGGAGCATATAGCACAGAAGTGCGACTGTGTGCCTGCTCTCGTGCTTCCAGCCATGTGGTGATGCTTACATTCAGCCCCAGGCAGCAGATGATGATGATGTCAGACACTGGCAAGGCCAGTTCTCTTTGGTATGACAGAGGACGGGCATCATGTTGCCTTACCCTGGTAAATATGGAACAAGATGTTATTGACTGCTGCAAGGAAGGGAAAGGTCCACCATGTCACTGTCCTGCCCATGTTGTCTGTCCCCCAAGGATTCATCCTGCATACTTAGCTTTTGGGACCTGACCTTTCCTAGGAACATTCGCTCTTCCTGCAGAGAAGCTGCTGCCCAGGGATGCCATTTGTGGCTATGGCCGCTTCTGTGGCCACTTGAGGTGTATGTTTTCATCATCTCTACATGAGAGTGCAGAGTATTGAAAACGCTTTTGTGCAGGGAGTCGGATATCCAGGCCTCAGGAGGACCCTCAGAGAGGTTTACATTCAAAACACCAATGGTGAAAATATAAAAGTGCAAAACTGCATCAGATCAAATAGTTGTAATTATAGCAAGCATATTAGACAAAAGCCATCGTCATTTATCTCTCTGGGGACACCGCATTTTTTGTTTGAGCCCTATTATTGGTGAAGTATGAGTTCTAAAATTATAATAATTAAAATGATGATTATAAAGTGCCAGGGATTGTAATTTTTTTTTTTATCTGGGAACAGTCTGTTCATTATTGAAGCAAAGATTTGGCTTTAAATTCACATCATTTTAAAAGACAGTAAGAGGGAGAGCATGTTGATGTTAATGCAGCTGGCATGCCTGAGTGCTGAGGTCCCCTCTCACATTGAAGACTGGATCCTTTTTTTTTTTTCCATCAGACATGAAGAAGGGACTGTGGTGAGGCACAGTCCTGGACAACGGGCTGGAAATATGTCACTGCTTGACTTTCTGGGGCCTGCTGGTGATTTCTGCTGCTTTGCAAACACCTGAAAAGTGTTGCTGCAGTGCACTGCTGGGACATGGGTCTGGACGATACATTATTCCCATTTTCTTGAAAGAGAAGCCAAGGATGAAAAATCAAAGAAAACCGCTAGAGGCCTCAGCAATAGAAGCACAGGAGCTTCTTAATATCAAATGCACCTTCAACTCATCTCTTTACAGTGTATATCTGGTGCTGGAGCTGCTTCTTGTTGTGAAGTCCCAGCTCTGCCTCATGGCAGAAGGTGTGGTGTTCCTGGCCAGGGCAGCAGTCTTTGCCAACTGTGGTTACGTATCTCAAGGAGTTGCTTTGAGCTTAGTAGGTTGCCAGGCCTAGACTGGGTAGCTCAAATGAAAGAATGTCTTGAATGTTCAAGATGCAAAATACTTTGCATTTGAAGATCAGCTCAACTTTTGGGTTGAAATGACCCCAAAATGTCAGCTATATCTGTTCTGTGGCAGGAATAAATGAAAGCTGAGATGAGTGTTAGCATTGGGCACCCATCCAAAGCTGTGGAGGAGAGAGGAGGAAATCTATACCATAGATTTCAAAGAGCCCATATGTCTGATCTAGGACTCGCTGCCTGTCCTTTGCTGGATCAGGCCCACCTCTCTGAAGAAGAGACTGGGTAGCAGCTGGGGGATGGAGGGAAAGACGAGGAGAAAGGAGAGGGAATCAGAGAAACACTGATAAATTCTATTTAGTGAATAACACAATACATGTAGCAGCACAATGGCCTTTTCTGCAGGCAGATTATCCCAGCCAGAGTCTTTGCTATATTAAAAAGAGGGGGAAAAATAGAGCACCAAAGAAAAGGAAAGGCGGGCTGTACAGCAGCAATCAATGCTGCCCTTTGTGCTGCCTGACATTTGAGGGACTTGTTATCAACAATTGCTGGCTGCTTTATCTAAATGTATCTCCCCAGCTGCCAGGCACAGTGCTGATAGGCAACGGGACGTGCCGATGGCCCCAGCTGATACCATGACCACCCAATTCACCTGCCCGTCTTGTTGTCAGGGGCCAGCCGGCTTCTGTCACTCCACTGCTGGCATGCTTGTACCTACCCTGTAAAGGGGAGAGAGAGGACATTTTCCCCCACTACTCCTCCCTTTCCCTATCAGCCACTTCTTTGCCTTTTTAAAGAAGGAAGGAAGGAAAATAAAGACCAAAAAGGGCCAAATTAAAGAGTCAAGAAACTTGAGACGAGGGAGACATATGCTGAGGAAAGGAAAATTTATTTTTTGTTTGTCCTGCAACAGCTCTGTCTTCTGCTGCTCTGGCAGAAATTGCCTTATGTGCTCTCGCCTTCTCTCTCTTGCTTTACTGCAAAAGAGTGATAAGGATAATCAACTGCTTGGCTGCTATGTTGTCTCTTAGTGTGGAAAATGCCTATTTCTAATATTTTCTGTTTGTTCAACATATATACTCATGTATATGTAATGTAGTGAGCTGTATGCACAAGTTTTCATGAAATTAATATTAACTTCTATGAGTAGAAGATGATGAATGGGCATAAATGAAAGGTTAGCTTGTAGTGTCTCCTAAATCCTAGAAGGTGTGTGTATTTTGTGGAGGTGTTTTGTTGGTTTTTTTTAATAGAATAAAAGAAGTGTAGTGCTGTCTAGTTTCAGCCAGAAAATAGCTGCTTTTAGGTGTGCATGCTGCCTAAAGGCAGTTTAATTTTTGCTAAAAAGTAGCCAGTTATTGACAGGTTTTAAAATACAAAAGCTCTGTACTGGTGTGGCCTCTTATTTCAAGAGACAACTTAAATTATTACCTTTTCTGCTAAAAAGGTTTTGAGATGTGTGTGGAAATGTCAGCTCATAGGCTTGCATGTATATTTATTCTTGGTTGGTGCTAATGAAGCTCCTAAAAATGCATTATGGCTCACTTGAAAGATTTCCCTAAAATTGAGCATTTCCTGCTGTCTGTGACTTCTTCTGAAGAAGCATTTGAAAAAAAAGCAATACATAAGGACAGTAATACAGAGGACATTGTATTAATTAATATACTTTTAATGATTCTTTGCCAAAATCTGAAAGTAATTAGAGCTCTCAAAAAAGGATGATTCCAGGAACATAGAATAAATTCATATCTATCTCATATTCAGCAGTCTTATGTTAGTTTGTGTATTTAGCATACATTTACCAGTTACAGACCCAGTTTTAAAGCTTGTGTAAATTGCTACCTTGACCATAATTGAAAACCTCACATGCACTGAAAATTAATCTTGGTGTGTATTTTGAGGAAATGCAGGTCTATTTGAAACACCAGTTTTCTTCTTTTTCTTTTTTCTTTTTTTTTTTTTTTTTTGGATCATCTGTGTCTCAAGGAAAGACTTCTGGCACCGTTGTCCTTGCATTTCTTCTGCAGTGAGTTACATTTACTTACATCAAAAGATTCAATAAGGAGAAAAGCAACAATGCAGGAGGGGTGTTGCAGACCATAAAACCCCTATGGACCAAAAAATGGGTACCAATATATACCTGTTTAACAGAAGAATAGCAAGTTATTAATAAAACACAAGAATGCCTTTCAAAAACGAGACAACACATTAGCACAACAAGTGTCCGAGACGAGTGTGGATGCTGGCATGTGGTCTTTGATAAAGCTGTGGCTGTGAAAGCAGCATGTTAAGAGTTCAGCCCTGACCTGTGAACTGGATAAGCTCACTCCCCTCTGCAGCTCCCAGTTTTGTCTGGATCTTAGAATTCTTTGAAGGGCCAACACTGCTCTTCTGTACGAGAAATGGGAACAATTTCATTATGCAGTGTGGAGTGATGCTGAACGGAGGCTGTTTTGCCTAGCTTCATAAGTCATCCGAAATATGACAGAAGCACTTTTAATTAATAAATGCTGACCAGCACTGAGTCCATTTGCCTTGCTACCTGACCACACTGAACAAGGGGAGAACATCTTGCACCCCTGCTACTCCTCAGCCCCTTGCAGGCGCAGGCAGCACAGCTCACAGAGCACAAGCTCAGATGTGCACATAGTATAACCTTCCTGAGCATTTCTCTTTCTGTGGCATTAGGAAGCCAATTCCTCCCAAGAGTATGTTTATATCAATCTAAAATTCATTTCAGATGAAATATTTATGATTTGGGGGGGGGGGCAAGGAGGGGTGGCTGGACGCCTGGGTGTTGCATATGGGAAGATGAGGTTAGCTTCAACCGGCACGGAAGATCGGAAGCGCGTCGTGAAGGGGAAGAGTGCGAAC
>WTSP01011928.1:0-24816 GCA_025331215.1 Actenoides lindsayi | reverse complement strand
AAAGAAAGAAAGAAAGAAAGAAAGAAAGAAAGAAAGAAAGAAAGAAAGAAAGAAAGAAAGAAAGAGAGAGAGAAAGACGGACGACTAGGAGACAAGAATGTAAATAATCACAGTTAATCTGAAGATCTAATGAGCTGCCTTGCTTCCTACTCTAATTTACCATATGCTCTAGTACTTGTGTGAGACTCCCTGGCTCACGTGTTGTTAGTTTATGTAAGTGTGCGCAGACCTTTGGCAAATTTGTATTTTTATTATGTAGAAGCTAACATTTAGCTTTCTTGTTGTGGGTATGTTGTAGCATATGTTAGTGTTTGTATTGCAGGGAAAATGAATCTCTTGACTAGAAAATATCTTCTTCTAAAATTCTAGCAATTTGTTATTTTGACCTTTTTTGTAACAATGTTTTATCAATAGCAAAGGCAAAGCTGAGTGGGATGGGCCAGGTAAAGGCTAATCATTTGTGTGTGATACCCATGGTATATTATTACTTCTGGGTCCTTGAGGGGATAATCACATCCAGGTATGATTCAGAAGGTCAACCTGAATTGGAGGGAAATGATTTCTTAGAAGTGGGTATGAAATGGAGACTGTTTTCTTTCTTTTCTTTTTTTTTTTTTTTTTTTCCCCATTTCAGTCAGAAAAGCCTATATACAACAGTGATGCTACACTTTTTTTTCTTCATTTTCTGTGTATATGTGTTACCTATTACAATTGATTTTTTCAAGACAATTATATTTTTAACTTTGTCATGGCAAAATCTTCAGTGCTTTCAGTGGGAAATATGTTTACATCATTGGTATCTGTTTTCTCCAGGGCCAGCAAAGAGGATCCCACAATATGTTATTACTGGGCCAAGGCCAATAGGCAACATGAAGTGATTTTCCACAATTAATAAGGAAAAAACTTAGTTCTAGCAGCAGTTTGAAGTGTCTCAAACTTTGGCGTCTAATTTTCTTTCAAAAGCTTATGTGAGAAATGTCTAAACTTCTCTGAGCTCCAGAGTACCTGCACTGGGCACAAAGCCCCAGCCAGCCATCATGATTGGCACCACAGCCACACCAAGAAGGAATTCCCTGCAGTGGGTTCCTCTTGTGCCCTCAGACTGAAGCCTATCCTCTGTGGTCCCCAGGCTGGAGCGAGAGAGCACAGCTTGAAGTAGCTCACTGAGGCTGTTCCCACATCTGGAAAAGCTGTCTGCATGTTAAGGAGAGAGCAGGAGTGCTCTGTCTTCATCTTGGGTTCCCATTAATCTTGTTTTACATCATTCCCATGTACTCTGGGCTTGACCCTTGATTTGTTTTTGGAAATATCTGCCTTCTGTATCCACAGAAAAGTCTGATTTTATTATAGGCAGTCCTATGACTTTGTATGGTGAGTTTAGGTCAGATTCAGTAATTATTGTCTGTAAGTTAATAGCTGTGGGGTTTTATGACCTCACATGATGTCTCAGGCAATTCGTTTGAATTCGCAATGACAAAGGGAGCTCTTGCCTGTGTGAATATGAGGTTCTGTACTTGCAGTACAGTGAGCATTGCTGCTTGTGAGTTCCATGCAAACCAGACCAGGAAATGCAGGGAAATCTTTTCAATTTTGAAATAAAGTCTCCTTTGGACTCCACATGACAGGCTTCATGGGAAATTTTCCCTTTATTTTCACTTTGACTGCAACACATGGATGTCTAGAACTATCCTCTATATGGTGAAAATAATGGGACATATTATGATTGAAGTCCAAAATAATTACTACTATGAGGATTAGAAAAGTAATTACTGTTGAAATATCCTTTTAACCTTGATGTGACAGTACTTATAGAATTGATGTTTCCTGAATCTCTGCAAGCAGTATGTTCCAGGGCTGCTGGACATAATACAAAAAGACTCTGACACTTAATGATTTATAGCACTACAATGTTTCTGTATAAGCTTCAACCCAATATCTACCAAGTACAGAACATGAGCTGGGCAACAGGGAACCAAAACCTCATTTAGTTATTTGGAAGCCTAAATTGAGTACTGCTTTAAAAATCAACAGCATCTTAAAATGAGTCTTGTAACCAACTCAGCAGCAAGTGAAAGATTTTGGACATGAGGAGGGTATTTTTGACTAGCTTTAGGCTATGCTGAAGCTGGGACAACGGGATTCTGTGCAGCCTCTGCTCAAGGGAAGCCTGTGAGAAAAGACATATCCATAATCTGGTAACTGTCCCTGTTTCCATTTTTAGCTGGTTTGCCTCTTTGGATGTGACATCAGAAACAGTTTTTTGTTTCTTTCCAGACAGTTTCATTGTAGCTACCCTTTCAGTGCTTCCTAATGTGATACTAGTAAGCAAAAACCTTGCTTCCAAATGCTTCCAAAAATGGCAAGAAAACAGAAAATTTGAGGTTCTCTGGCTTAAAATTATCCATATGCATTCTCATTAGATGAGGTTTGTTGGTTTGGGGGTTTGTTTCACCTTTAAATGAGAAATTTGTTGACCCACTGAAAGTAAGATGTCACAAACTGCCCTAAATGATATACAACGGAAATGTAAAAAAAGTACAAAACAAAAAATACAGGTGAGGAAAAAATCTGTGCAACTATGACAGTTTTCTGTATGGTGTGCATGGCTAGCACTCATTCACATTGTGAAAACATGAGAAAGTAAAAAAGAGGCTTGACTATTTTGTTATGAGAGTTTGCTGAGAGTATTGCTTTTTCTTATGTGGGTGCTTTCTGATATGTATCACAAAGATGGGGGGATGTTTAGTTAGGAAAGGCTAGATTATTTTGTTAGTAAAAAGGACCAGATCTTCGCTGTAGAAACTCTCTGCACTGTTTAGTTTCCAGTGTCTTCAAAGCACTTAAGAGATGCTGCAAAGCAGCAAGTATTTATAATGCACTATCACAGCCTGCTCAGCCTCTCCCTCTTGGATACATGCCAGCCCACTATGGGTGTATCCCTCAAATTGGAGCCATGTGTCTTCAAGCTGTCTTAAACTGTGTGGAGTCCAGGGATTATCACCAATCTGGGTTTCTAGGAACAATTTTGTGCCATGGAGCCTTTCTAGGACTGCTTTCTGAGCTGAGATCCCAGTTTGTTCTTTACCTAAAATCCACAGCATTCCCCATGATCATAGAATCATAGAATGCCCCAGATGGGAAGGGACCTCCAAAGGTCATATAGTTCTAACTCCCTGCCATGGGCAGGGACACCTCCCACTAGACCAGGCTACTCAAAGCTTCATCGAGCCTGACCTTGAATGTGTCCAGGAATGGGGCCTCCATCACCTTCCTGGGCAACCTGTTGCAGTGTTCATCCACCCTCACCGCAAAGAACTTCTTCCTAATACACAATCTAAATCTACCCTTCTCTAGTTTAAAACCATTGCCGCTTGACCTATCACTGCATGCCCTTGTAAACAGTCCCTCTCCAGCTTTCTTATAGGCCCCCTTCAGGTATGTGGAAGGCTACTATAAGTTCTCTCCAGAGCCTTCTCTTCTCCAGAAGGAACAACCCCAACTCCCTCAGCCTGTCCTCATACAAGAGGTGTTCCAGCTCTCTGATCATTTTTGTGGCCCTCCTCTGGACCTGCCCCATCAGGTCCATGTCTTTCCTGTGTTGAGGGCTCCAGAACTGGACGCAATACTCCAGGTGAGGTCTCACCAGAGCACAGTAGAGTGGCAGAATCACCTCTCTGGATCTTCTGGCCACACTTCTTTTGATGCAGCCCGGGATCTGATTGGCCTTTTGGGCTGCAAGTGTACATTGTTGGCTCATGTCCCGCTTCTCATCCACCAGAACCCCCAAGTCCTTTTCTACAGGCTGCTTTCTATCACCTCATCCCCCCAGCCAGTATTCTTAATGGGGATTGTTCCAACCCAGGTGCAGTAACCTACACTTGGTCTTTTTGAACCTCATAAGGTTCACCAGGACCCACTTCTCCAGTTTGTCCAGGTCCCTCTGGATGACATCCTGTCCTTCTGGTATATTGACCACACCATTCAGCTTGGTGTTAGCTGCAAGCTTGCTTATGGTGTACTCGATCCCACTGTCAATATCATTGATGAAGATATTAAACAACACTGGTTCCAGTACAGATCCCTGAGGGACACAACTTGTCACTGATCTCCACCCGGACTTAGAGTGATTGACCACTACCCTCTGGATGCAACCATCCAGCGAATTCCTTATCCACTGAACAGTCCACCCATCAAATCCATATCTCTCCAACTTGGAGAGAAGGATGTTGTGGGGGACCATGTCAAAGGCCTTGCAGAAGTCCAGATAGGTGGCATCCATGGTCCTTCCCTTGGCCACTGATGCAGTCACTCCATTGTAGAAAGCCACTAGGTTGGTCAGGCAGGACTTGCCCTTAGTGCTGGCTGTCTCTGATCTCCTCCCTGTCCTCCATGTGTCTTATGAGAGCTTCTAGGATAATCTGCTCCATGATCTTCCCAGGCACATAGGTGAGGCTGACAGGTCAGTAGTTGCCAGGGTCCTGCTTTCTACCCTTTTTGAAAAGGGGTGTAATGTATCCTTTCAGTCACTAGGGACTTCACCTCACTGCCATGACTTTTCAAATATTATGGACCATGGCTTGGCAACCACATCAGCCATTTCCCTCAGGAATTATCAGCTTTGTTAGTTTTCCTGCAGCAAAAAGAGTGCCCTGCAGTACAAACAAATGCCTTCTGATCTCCCTCTCCTGCCTGAGATTTATCTCATCTTCTGCTTCTCCTTGCCCTGCTCTGTTCTTAAAAGCCCTGGAAGGAAAATATTTCTTTATAATTTTATTCCTCCTAGTCAAGTTTGATGCTGGTGCCAATAGTCCTGGCTGAAAAATCTATTCTAAGACAGAGATGTATCAACCACTCAGAAAGAAAAAGGACAAGGACTTATACCAAATATTCATGAGGATTTCAATGTACAAACAGTCCATGATCTCAAAGAGAATTCACAAGCTCCTTAATCCATAGCACAGATATACTTACCCCATATCTACACAACAGTAGCTGTGTTTTTTAGAAAGCTGTGTCTGCAGACAGATTTTTCTATGCTTTCTAAACACAACTTGAAAAGGTTTTGGGTTTTTCTGAATAGCCAGCCACATCGACAACAAACCAAACTGTTAGTCATGTCTCTACATCTGTAGAAATACAGTACATACTTGTAAATCTGACCTACTACATGTTAGAACATTCCCATGTAGGATTTCTGCTGGGCAAAATCCAGCTTTCTATGGAACACAATGCATTTGAATTGGAACAGATTGTTCTTCCTTAGTCTATCAGTAAAACCATTGACATAGCTGGAAACTACGTCTCTAACATCTTTAAGCCAGAAAGATCTGAAGTTGACAAAGTATTTGTGGCATCTCTTGTTTCTTGCTATTTTTCTTGATAACTAGGCTCTAGGGAGAAGTCTTCAAATCCTTAAACAAGCTGAAGAAAATCACTGCCTCTGATCTGCACATCTCAGTGGAAACTCTTCACTGCTTGCTCCACGCTTGCTCCGCACTTGTCAGTGGAGAAGCCACACATGGGTCATCAATGGCTGATCCACCTGCAAAAAAGCGACTCACTGTGGAAAAGGGCCCAGTGGCTGCACCAGCTAGTAGGAGGGATTTTTGTCTCTTTGATGAAGCTTCATTGGCTTGAGCAAAAGAAAATGTATATTTCTAGATGTGCCTGGAAGGATGCCTGGTCTGAAAAAAATGAATGAGTTTTCCAGATTCTTGTTTCTTCCCTTTCCAAGGGAAAAATTGAGGATTCCATATAACTGACACTTGACCCTTTGCATGGCAGTGTCAGATGTTAGCCACTCTTTGCTCTCTAAGAACGAACGTAACTGCTATGATTTGGCACAATACAGGTAAATGCAACCTTTTTTTTTTTTTTTAATGATCTATCAAAACTTTTAATACAAATTTGCTACCATGAACTCTGAATGAAAGTTTGGTTATGGGCCAGTTAAATACAGCATATATAGTCACTTGGAAACTTTTACTACAAAATGCTTGCTTAACTTCTTACTGCACATGTGCCATTAGAATAAATGAATCACAGTAATAGTCTGCATCATTGTTGTACCCGGCAACAAAGGATCTTGAAGCATTTACAAAGTAGCTAGATGTGCTCTGTAGTTTCCCCTGGTATTGTTGTTTTTTGTTTGTTTGTTTGTTTGGTTGGTTTGTTTTTGTTTTTTCCAAATTTGTATAAGGTCTCCCTGAATCATTCCTTTTACAGATTTGAGCTTTTTTTCTTTGTGAGGAGTCCAGTGCAGTATTTCCTCTACTTCCTTGGTAGTCCTTGTACAGAATTATTGTTGAGCAATTCTTGATGTTTATACCAATCATGATGATCAGTTGGGTAAGTAACTCAATGTCACTAGGGGCCTAATTTCACGAATCACTGTTCAGTAATATCTACTTCACATTTTTATTTTTCAATTACTGTTAAACTATATTTGTTATAAACTGTTAATAAAGAATACTTACGTAAAGTTTACTCTTATGGGAATCCCTAAAATTTAGGATATATCATGGAAAGGGAACACAGGAAGTATGTGCAGTTTTGAAATTGTGTAGGTATTTATATATTGATAGTTATGAAACCTATAATGAGAAACCTGAGGCCCAATCACAGCACTCTTGTTTTTTCTTTTATTGTTTAATGTCATACAGCAGTTTTGTGAAAAAGTTGGAACAGCCTTCAAACTCTTATCACTGGAAGATAGTTCCTCATCTGGAAGAGCTGGAAGGAGAACAGATGCGTACAGAAAATGTGCAAAGAAAGGTTTCCAAATCTTTCTGTGCACATCCAGGGCTAGTGATGCGTTACGGGCTCTGCAAATATTCTCCAGGCAATGCTGTTGCTCTACCACTGAGCCAATGCTGCAGCTCTCACTGCTGGATTAGTTCTTTCATGTTACTTCTCCCTTTTTTTCATCTTTGGAGCAACACAGTCAATGCACATTATTAAAAACTCTGGAAAACTTGAACCTTTATATAAAGGAAAAGATGATGGTGAGTAACAATACCTCACTGCAAACAGTCATATACATATGTGTGACCTTGACATGTATCAGAAATCTCAGAAAACCATTCATAGCATGCTTCTCGTTTTTCCTGGAGGCAGAGTACATACTGCCAGTTCAGCTTTTAGAAACTGCTTTCAGTTGGGAAGAGTCAATGGACCAAGCTGCATTGTGCTGCAGGTGGGTAAAGCTCCTTTGAAAGAAACACTTACTGTCTTTCAGTGATTTTGTTCCTTCAGCAGTGAATTTGTTCCACTGTCCCTGGCTCATAAGACCACCTTCTCTTTTCCTAGTCTTTCTCTTTCTTTCCCCTTTATGTCTTAATTCACTGCTGTCATGATTTATACTAGCAATACAATGTGCAAGACATGAAAATCTATACATCTATCATACCCCTGTCTGAACACTGGGACATGACATTTTAAAATTATTTTTTCCCTATACATTTATCATCCTTTTTTTTTTTTTTTTCTCAGAAAAAGACACTGTCTTCTGTGGATTGAAGCAGGCTAAAGATGGACCAACACCTCTGTTATCCTATTTCATGTACTCCATGTGGCTCATGGAGTAGAGAAAGGAGCAGGAGCACCGCTCTCCTGTCAATGCCTGTCTGTTTCTTTGGACAATATTGTGGAGCTAAATATTTTATGATTATTGTAGAGACTAAAGTACGTAGTATGTTAACCATCAATAGCAATTTGAGGTTTTGTGTAAATATAAATTGTTCTTTAGGGAAGACTAAAATCTGTGATGGCTTGTTCCTGCAACTGTCTGATCTTTATCAGCCTTGTGACAGTCCCACAGGGACAACTGGTTGTAATTAGCTCATTTATTATTGATTTGGTCTTTGGACAATTAATCAGAATTAATCAGGGTTCAGCGGTGTTTTAGAGGTCTGAAAGCATGTACAGAAAATCTAAGGATGTCTGAGTGTAATGAAGAAAACATGAGGTGAACACTGTCCCAGGAACTGAATGCCTCTTTTAAGGTTTGGAAACAGTTAGCAAATTTTTGAAGATATATTTTGTTTCCTTTTCCTCATTTTTACTTCCCTGTATAGTGTTACTCTGGGAAAGGCTGAGCATAAATGATAAAACACACTGAGAGAAAAGGTTCTTAAAAAATTTCTAGACCAATCATAAGTCTTTCTACTCTAGTCACTCCCTCTGTAGGCAGAGTCCTGCTTCCCAGAAGCTTCAAGGCACTGGAGCCTGAAATTAGCTGTGTGATCTTATTACTGCAGCCCTTGTGCTTTTTTCCACACATCCACATATTTGTAGTTATTCTTGTTCTTTATAATTTAATTTTAGACATAACATAATCTTGTTGGAGTAAATGCTTGTGCCTCTTTGTATTTTCATTTGGTTTGTTGGGTGTTTTTTTGGTTTTTTATCTTTTGTGTGTGTGTGGTTTTTTGTGGTTTTGGTTTTGTGTTTTGGTCTGTGTTTTTTGTTTTGTTTTGTTTTGTTTTTTATATATATAATACATGAACTATAGTGCATAGATGCTAGGCAAGAAGTGTAAGGACCTAGGAGTCCTACACCTAAGTGCTAGGTGTAGTGTAAGGACCAGATATAAACATGGTGTAAAATTCTTTAACACATTTAGTGTTTGTTTAAAATTATCAAAAATTCTGACGAGAAAATGAAAGTTTAGATTAGAAGGATTAGAAATAGTTTTTCTCTCTTTTTTCCTTTTTTTTTTTTTTTTTTTTGTATGGAGCTTCTGAATACAATGAAAATTTATATTTTCTTTTTTTCTTTCCTCTGATATTCATATGTTTTAGAAATGAAACCTTTTTTTTAAAGTGTCAATATGTTTTTGAGTTAGGAAAATAAGCCATTATCTGTCTTCATTTTAGAATGTTTCTTGCAAAAGTTTTTAATGAACATTTTTAATGAAAGAATTGTCTTCTCCCCACTCTCAACTATTTTTGACTGACTTACATTTGAACTGGAAAAATCCTGAGAAAATAATTTGTGATTCTACAGGCAGTGTAACAGATAATTTGGAAAGGAAAAAGATAGGCAATTGACTATTGTTATAAAAAATAAAATATTTCTAAATGCTGATTATATCCTGGATGTGAATTAATTCTGTTTATACTAGATTTAGGCTAAGTACTAATTTTATTAACAGCAGTAAGTCTAAAATACAAAGATACAGTAATGTGGAGCAAGTCAATGTCTGTTATTGGAACGAGTAATTAATTGAGTGATGAATTGAAGCACGCTTGAGGTTTTTTCAGGCAAGGTATTTAAACTGAATACGTTGTTCTTTATCTCATAACAAACTGTTCACAGACTATATATGTTACATTCTGCCACTGACATATGGATTCTACCTCATGTAATTAATACAGTGGTTAACATCCACAATTAATTAAATACTTTTGCCACACTATCCCATCCAAGTCGATGAGCAGAACTGGATACAATTTGAAGATTCAATGCATTCTCCCGTGTGTATTCTGTCTGAATTTTCTGCTGAAGGAGGTGGAGATGCCTGTTGAAGACACTAAAGTTTTATTGAACTTCTCCCATTTTTGAGTTCAAGTAGCCTGGCATGTAATTAAGACTGAGGTGTTGGTGCGTTGTAAAAATATTGCCAATGACATGTAGTATTTGAGATTTTAATTTAGCCATAAGTCTTGTTGTCTGAAAGATTTAAGAGTAACATTCTAAATTAGAGTCCCAACTATGCATTTAATTTAGATTTAATATGACAGTTATTTGTTCTGCTAATAAAAGCCCCATTGCTTATTAAAAACATATTAATTAAGGATTAACACAGATGTAGTAGACTTAGAAATCTTTGATGAAAGCATTTTAAAGCATCAGTTGGCATTTACAATTACTGTAACTATATTAACAGCATTAACGTGACCATCTACTCATAGCTCTAGTAGATTTTGTCCAAATCAGAACGGAATGCCTCTGGTGTTATGGCCAGCCATCCTCAGTTAAGTTTTTTTGTATGGTGCTTAAATTACGGCCTTTTCACTGCTGTTTGTAGGTGAGGCCAGTGCAGACATGAAGCTGCTTTGCTGATCTATTAAATGAAAGGAAACTGGTAACTGTGCATTGACTGTGAAACTCATGCACATCGAGTGATGCTTTCTTGCAAAACAAAGATATTTTAAACCAGACACTTCAGTCTCTTCTGGAGACTGGAAGCCTCCAGTTAGGAGGTGTTTATATATTTGCACATCTGCAGTGATTGTATCACTCAACTGGAGTGGTTCTGTGTGGAAAGTTGCTACAGCTTCATTGTAGCATGGTATAGGGCAGTACGGGGTGTCCTACCACCCTGCATCAGTGTCATTGTCTGTGCTCTGGAGGGAACAAAATTAATCCTAGGGATAGCTGTCAGTGTTGTGTAGTCCATAATTTTCTATGAAGTATCTGCTGGCAAAAGTCTCTGGCTGCACTCACTAACAAGGTAAGGCCAAATGGAACTCTTGTTGGAGTCTGTTGACTGTGCTAAACTGATGTTCTGTGCTCCTGTTCTCATCTTTTTGAATAATGTGCTTTATGGCCCAAGTTGCAGAAGAGTGGCTGAGAAGTTTGAACTCACAGGCTACCTGCTTAAGGATAGTTTAGCTTGAAGCCTGCTGGAGGAAAGTAAAAGAAAGGGAAAAGGACTACATCTCCTCAGGGAGATCTTTTCATGGAAGATCAGGGAACGCTACAGGAATTGGAATATCTGAGATAATGTTTTCCTTCTGTGTGTGTATGTGCAATTTTTTCAGTTGGTTGGCTTTTTGTGAGATTGCAGTGTGAAGGAAGATGTGCTTTGTCAGTTCAATAGTCTTTTGCTTCTATTTTAACTTCTAGGGAGTTAAGAAGAGAGCAGACTGTATGGCTGTCCTGCTCTGTGGCTTCAGCCAAACCTGCCTTCTGCTTTCTGCCTTGCACAATAAGTAGCCTTCTCTGGCTCTGCTGATCAGTTAATGGCTCAGCAACACCCTGTCCTACTATTCTCCTACTACTCCTGCTCAACAAGCTGTGAGCCAATTTCAGGAAGGTACCAAATTTGATTTGATGACAGCAGCATTCCCTAGTGCACTGCAAGACACTGGGCAGCCTGTACACATGGTCTTGCCTTGAGGGCTGTAATGCAACCTTGTAGTAGGATCTAGTGAGGATGTATTATTATAAATCCTTATCATGTTTATTTCACTTTTCATTCACATTCCTTCCAATCTTTTGATATTGAGCCTCGGGGTAGATTCAGCTATGTATCCAAAGATGCAACTTTACATTGAATTAATGTGTATCTCTTTGCCAGTTAAGAAGTTAACAAAAAAGGAGTAGGTGTCACTATTTTGCTTATGGTGGGAATTTGACAATGCACTGAACTAAGCACAACACACTTCCAGAATCTTAACTAGTTTGATTGCACCATCGACACTGTTATTTCGATAGCCCTGCTCTCCAGCATCTGGCATAATTGGAGGCAGCAGACAGCAGGTATCAGATGTCAGTATGAATTGTCTCCTGCTGCATGAGCACTGACTATGAAATTGATTTGCTGTCTTTTTTATGCAGTTTTGTAAGTAACGAAAGTAACGTAAAGTCCCAAACAGACAAATTCTGTATTTGTGTACATACAGTTAAAATAGGTGTATGTATAAAAATTAGAGAGGGGAAAATATATCAACAGGAAAGCAGTATAGCATCATCAGGCCCTGCTTCTTCACAGTTGTTTTTTTTGGTGGCAGTCCTGCCTGTTTTTCTGAAGAAGCAGAGCTAAACCAATAGCTGGAAAACAATTTCTTTGGGTACTTGTATGGATCAAAAGCATAAAACATGAGAAAGAAGAATCCTTCACTGCGTGAATTTATATCTCTATTTTACTCACTGGTGATAATAAGGCAAGAGAGAGACACTGTGAAAAACAAGTCTCCAACCTAGAGCAAATTTTCCCCTGATTTGTCATCAGGATGATCAAGACCCCTAAGATGAAAAAATGCCTGAGACAACCGGTGTAAACAAAGTCAATGGCAAATTTCTGTTGATTTACTATAGCCAGGATGTTGCCTCAGGGCACATCAAAAATAAATTACTGTCTCAGCACCTTCAAGATGCTGTCATAAATAACAATTTCACACATATAAAGGGAATGTCTATGGGCATTGGATCTTGACCACGAGTTTGAGGAACTAGAAGGGAGGATTAGGCCAGATGTAAAAGTAGTGCCACCATCCCAAAACTTGAGAAAAACCTTTGAGCACTCCTTAAGAACTGCTGACATCTAGGTGATGGCAGTAGAAACACAGGAGGCGAGGCTCTGCTAGTAAGAACTGACTCTTCTCAAGCAGGGTTATAACTGGCTATGAAACAACTATGTTTATGGGCTTCTTCCTCATCTTGAGGCAACACTTGGCTTGGATACAAGAAGGCTTAATCAGTTTCTACTCTAATCAAATTATATAGGATTTTTCAAAGACCTAATGGCAGCAAGTTCCTTTCCTAAAAAGTCAGGGTCAAATACCTTTTTAATAAAATCAGCTTGAGCATTGATTACTGAGCTTGGCCACATTTTAGACAAGCACAATGGAGAAAAACATTCCTAACATCTGGTTCAGTGGTGTCCAAGTCCAGTGTTTAATTATGTTTTTGCTCTGACACCCAGTTGCATAGCAATAAGGGGGAGCATATGATACAATAATCTATATATAGGATAGGTGGGGCTGAACCTTTGACTGGAAGCCAGCTAGTCTGGTATTTCAATCTTGGTGCTGACATGAAGGCAGCTAGTAACCTTCGGCTGATCACTTGAAGTTCTTCCTAAATTTCAGAACCTCTGTTGACGAGGAACCGGTCTGTAACTGTCTTGGGATTGACAGTTGTCATAACATGATTCAACAGGCCATTTCATACACAGTCAGATCACGGGTGCCCAGAAAAACTTTCTTCCCATCCTGGATAAGCACAAGGTAATGTACAGGGAGCTGGCAGCTTTGCTCAGAGGGCAGTTTCCCCATCAATATACTTAAATTTTCTTCCCTGCAGAGCAACCAGCTTGCTTTGAATCTGATCTCAGGGGGAGATGAAGGGTAGTCATTTTAGGCAGCTGGTTGTCTTCCCACATGCAAGGCACAAGCAATGGTGCTTTGGCTCCTCATGATGCCTGGACTCCTTACTCTCCTCAGCTACCTCCTGCCTGAGGTAACACCTCACTTCCCCTACTTCTGAGACTAGATCTGCCTCCAACAGCAAGACTACAAACAGATGCTTATCTTATCTGACAGACTTAGATCCTTTTCTGTGGAACCAAACTTTCTGTGAGCTTTTAACCCTATACTTTCACCCCAAGGATGAGTTGTAATTCCACCTGCAAGAGGATGCTGTTACAGGGATCCTCTCTGCAGCTCACTTACCAGAGGGACATGATAGAAGAACTCCTCCCACTTCAGTGCTATATCACTGTGGGGGTTGCTCAAACACGGGACACTGATGACTAAGTCAGCCCCATTTGCCATTATGTTTTTTCCTTTGTTTTCTTGGGAAGTTTCCCTAAGTTGTGCAGGCCTTCAATGGCTAGGAGGAGGAGAAGGAAGAGGACTCTACTATTCTTCCTGAAAAAAATTGCATGTTGTACTAGGAAAACTGTTGCCTACTGCTCTGGCCGTGACTGAAATCAGGAGAGGAACAGGACTGTGACCCAACACAATTTCCTCTCCTGTGTTAACAAAGAAAACTCCCATCATTTACTTAAAGTGTGTTGTTACCAGAGTCGTCAACATTTTTCACATTGATGAGTTCATCGGTGGAGGAAAGAGGATTCCTGCAAGAATGAAACACAAATCGAGATAATCTTCTGGAAAAACAACAATCTTACAGCAGTGTATTTTATAATGCATTTAACAGGTTCTTCCACACTGCGTCCTTCCAGTCTGTTTCCTTCCCTTCATTGTTGTGCTGTGGATGTGAGTGAACAGTAACACTGGGCATCATGGTTTCTGACAGCCTGCTTCCACTCCTCCTCCCCATTGCTGTTATTTTACAGTGACTTTTCTTGCTTTCCAGCTTCCTCAGATCTCTTATGGGGAATTCAATAACCCACATTTCTCAATAGAAGTTGAATAGTGAAATACAGTATGGTAGATGAAGTCTCTTCCAGAAGTGCCACAGGAAGATCCTAATGTGCTTTCCCTCACTTCTCTCAGGCAATTGTTCAACTTTTGCTGCTCTTTTTCCCCTGGTTTATTTCTTTTAAGAAGAATAGGCCACTTCAGCCTTCCACTCCTGGATTCTTTTAAAGAGACATTTCAGGGGGATTAGTGTAAGCAACATGGTTAAATTCCTGTCTGCTTCTTGCTGAAAACTTACCCTTCAGCTATTGTTTTAGTAGCAGGAAAACTTCTGCAACTGCATGACTTTTTTGGAATGTTTTACAGTTCCCTTTATAGCAAATGTTGCAGTATGCACATTTGATGTCAAATTCCTCTTGTGAGCATTTGATTTTTAGTGACATGAATATGATGGACATGAGAACCTGGCTGTTGACTCAGTCTCTCAGTGCCCTTTTGTTTATGTCTGTGACCTGTCACATAGTACATTAGAGTTTGCTGCTGCACTACATGTAGCTGCCTGGCTGAAAAGCATGTGAGAGCTTTATTTGTCCTGCCTGCAGCCCCAGATCTTCTTGGAACTGGCGCTTGGATCCCTCTTAGCGTGGCAGTGGGTGATATCACTCTGAAGCCTTCCCAAAGGATCCTGGCCTGTCTGGAAACCTCTGTCTGGGATCCATGGCTTTTTCCTCATGTTTTGGTGTATTGCTCCAAATAAACCGCCCCAGTAAGGCTCTGGGCTCCCTGGGGCTTCAGAGCAGTACCACCCATATTTGTAAAGGAGAACAAATGTAAGTGACTGGCAGGGAACACAAACTGAGACTTGATTAGTTCTTTTTCTAAATTTACTTTAAGACTTAGACACCCCCCCACCCACTTTGGAATCACTTAAGTTGCCAGGAAAACTGCTCGGGCCTGTTTTCCCTTTTTTTGGTGATATGAAAGACCTAAAAATCTATCTTGATCCAAATGCTTCTCAAGTGGCTGCACCACATTGCATTCCCCCCCCCTTATCCCTCCCCCAGCACACTAGGCACACAGCCTGTGGTCAGAAGGAGTCAGAAATACTTGGGTCATGCAATGGTCTGCAGATCTGGGGTACTGGCAGGCAGGTGGAAAGTTTTGCCTACAAGCAAAATGCAGCTTGCTCTGCAGCTGCCTGGCACAACCGCAGCTGCCCAAATGGCAAAACGGTGTGTTTTTCAGACAGCAGAGATGTTTATTAACTAGTCCGTCAGGAGTTCCATATCCTGAAGTTACATCTGTACCACTGGCTGTCTGACAGAATACCCTGGAACCTAGGCCTCACTGTATTAGGTGAACAGTCACACTCCTTGGTACAATGTAGGTAGTCCCAGGATAAGATGAGGTTACAGGTAAACATAGAAAAAAAAATGTAAAAAAACACCAAACCAAAAACCCACCCTTCTCAACACCTTAACTGAAATGATTTAATTTCCGAGTACATCCAATTGTCGTGAATATCAGTTTTCTTTATTAAGTGGGAGTTTGATTTTGCAGGTCACATTCGCCCAGAGTAATCTATGCCTCCCTTTACCATCTCCTGACACGTGGAGCACCACTTTTCCACCTCTCACATCTTCAGTTTTCTTACATGCCCATTTCAACACTAGCTAGAGATCACATGAGAATGCAATATTAGGAAACCATTTGGTATATTTTTAGCGGTGCTCAGGCTGAAGTAGCATTGAGAAAGGAGGAGTGCCAGCCACATGTGACCAACCATCTGTCTGTGGCCTACATTTTGGAAATCACTGATTCAAGTAACCGGCAATAGGTTATGGAAAGTTTCCCTTTTAGATTGCTATTTCAAACTGATCCCAAACCAAACAAGTCAGGAAGGTCATCTTGGTTGTAAACAACTTTACAATGTGTGAACAGCCTTCATTCATTTTCTTTTCCTTTTAACAGAAGATAAATACTTCAACTGGAAGGGGGTCTCTTTTGTGCTTTACCTACAAGAGCAGCAAAAACACTGCTATGACTCAGATGGAGAGGCTGTGTGACTGCTGTGAGCTTCTTCCCCACTACTGGGCACTTGGTCACACTGTGATAAGTGCAGAGGTCTTGTTCTCTATCATGTGGAAAGAGGGGAAACAATCAGGCAAGTCTAGATCCATAAATCTTAACGTGACAGACAAGTAACAAAAAACCCCACATTAAACATGTGAATCTTCTTTCTTCTTCAACCTGCTGTCATGAATAGCTGTTGGATATGACTTCCAGCTCACCTCCTTTCCTGTCTTCTTAATCCATGAGTATTTTAAGAGCCAGAAAGTCCTTGTCATCTGGCACTTATTGCTATATATGCATCAAAGGCAGCCGCCTGCTAGAGTTCTGCGTGCTTCTGGTGTTATTTAACTGCACATATGAGTAGATCTTGCATTCCTTGTATGTCACCCATCTGTGAAATCCCCTGAACCAATTTCAGCCAAGCTTGCTTTATCACATTCCCTCCTTGCCAGCCTAGCAACCTGCTCCAGTCTGTTCCCTGTCTCACCAGTGAAGGGAGGGACTGTATCTTTAAAGTGCGTTGCCTGACTTCTTACAGTTTTTCAGCCTGATTTCTCTTGCTGTCCCTCAAAACATCTCTGAATGCAGCAAAAACTGGTGTCAGGACCCTTCCAGGCCCCAGCACATGCACATGGTAGGGTGAAGAAACATTCCTACGTACTAGCCACTCCCCAATTCTGAGACTGGTAATCAGACAGGTCTGTTTATGGGAATAAGTCATGAGCATCCAGCTGACATGGGGAAGTAACCATAGCAGCCCCGTGGGTAGGCTAGGGCCACTCCATCCCAGTGTGAGATTAGATCCTCCTTGTAGATCTGAAGCCTTTGCCAAGCTCTCCCCTCTACATTGCCTGCCAAGGAGGTGACAGGCACCACACACCAGCCATGATGGATGTTGTGGGACTGACTATGTGTTTTGACTGGAGCCAGTTTGATTCCAAAGAAATGCCCCCACGAACAATCTTTCAACCTCTAGGGAGACTATTTATTTTATTTTTTTAGGAATGCATTTTGTAAATCACTCAGGTGATGGCAAGTTTATGTATTTGGACGGCAAATTTATGTTGTGCTATTAGTTTCAAGGAAATCCAATTGAGTGTGTGGATTTTGGACTCTTGACCTTTAAGCAGAATGAGTTTTTTGAAGTGTGAAGTAACCTGTTCATCTCCATGAGATGTAGTCTGTTGAATGAAAATGCCCTCTGAAAAGACACAGGAGATGTGAGGGGTGTGAACTCCTGCATTCATCTCAGTCAACAGTGCCTCCCTTACCAAGCCATTGCCAAGTGCTTGGGACACTGTGCTAAGCACGAACTGACCCTGTGCGTTTTCAGACTTGCATCTATGTTATGCAAAAACTACCAGGAAGGTGGAAAGGGCTGCCTTGCTGCTGGCTCCCATAAGGAATGACAGAGTCACCACCCTCACCAGATGGGACTCAGGACAAGGGTTGCCCAGATCCCACTGAGGTCAGGGAAGAGAGAGGGAGGAGATGGAGGCATTTATTTTCTTGCCTTGGACCCCAGTAGGACTGGGAGCATGGTTGTACCACTCCAAGTCCTATCCCTCTTCTTGTCCCCTGCCACCCCACTGTCCTTTCCCCGGTGTTGCCTGCCCCCCTGCACAGCTCTGAACTTCTCTCCCCTCCCCAGCACACGAGTTGTTTATTTAGCTTCAGTGCCATCCAGGCTTTCTGCTCTGCTGGTCTGATTTCTCTCAAACTCCTTTGACAGAGGCAGACTATGACAACATACCTCACTCCTCTTTCTTTTTTTTCCCTATTTTCTGCCAATGGTCAGGTTTGAACTGACATTGGCTGGTTGTAGGTCAGGTTCAAAGGCATCAAGCACTGTCTGAACATCCCCTTGAGCTATCAGCTCATGTGAAAATGAGTAGTCTAGAAAACCTCTGTGACTGCACAGAGTAATCCACTTTATGAGTGAGCTCCTAGGGTTGGAGACTTCTTATTTAATATGGGGTTTCCCATATTTTAACTTGATATTCTGCATCCTGTGGTAAAGGACAGGCTTACTAATTTCCCTGGTATGTTTTCAATAAATAATATAGATTTCTAGCCTGAAATATGAAAAATAGTCTCACCTTACCCTTTTCTTCACAGTTTCCCTGATTGTCTTTGTCTTAGAGCTGCTACCTTGCCCTGCAAGCAGAGGTGATTATAAGGAAGCAACAGGGAAGAGTGGGTACATGAATGATAAATGAGGAGCTGCACAGAGGAGAAGTGCTGCAGAAGTTAGGCAGGAACATCCTCTATTTTAAAAAGGCCAATTTTAAGGATATTGCTTTCCATTTAATCTCCCAAAAATTAATGGATATCATAGAGCAACTTGTGGGTGTGTTAAGTGACTAAGACCCAGATGTGGAGGGAAAGAACCACAGCCACTATTTGCAGCCACTGAGACTGCCCATCCACACATACTTTGTTGTACACTTTTCTTAGGAGCCACTTGTACACATAAACATCCCCAAATCTGATGTACAGAGTCTACACTGATGCCCACAAAATTCCCAATCTTTGTGAGCATGTGGATTTTAAAGCCTTTGTAAAACTGAATGTTTAAACAAAGATGAGCTTCTCTGCTGCAATTGTGAGGGAGAGATTGTTCTGCTTGAGTCAGGGTGCACATCTTTAGCCTGTTCAATTCAGCATCAGCTTGAATGAGACTCTACTAATTGACAGCAGATGAGGATCTAACTCTTTTTTAAGGAACTTGGGGTAAAGGGAAATGATGGGCAGTACCTTAGAATTCACAATACCCAGCTCCTATGTATTTTCAGTACACAGCACTCATAAGCCATCACTTGATGAATATGTCTTGAATTGATGCAGGCAACTTATTGTAATTTTGTGCTGTGCTCTGTGCGGATTTATTTCCTATTCAGTCAGGTGGGACACCCTGTAGATTAAGACTTAGAACACACATTTTAAATCTGAAGACTAGTACTCGAGGTGAAATAGGAATTTCTTTATGTTTCAGAGCAGTAATGGCCTGAGTTGCCAGAAATAAACATAATAACAAACTGCTTGTTTCCTGAGCAAGGCTCATAGTACAAACAGCCGTAGTCTCGGTGCACCAATGCCCTCCCTATTTTTTAATTAAAATAACAGGGATGGGAAATGGTCCAAGAAGAGTTTGTTCCCTTGGCTTGTCTGATATTCTTTTTAAAACTGTCTGCTACTACAAAGCAATACAATTAGAGAACCATTTAAAATGTGTGAATCTTCTGAGGAGAAGAGCGGATAGGATGTAAATACGGAGCTGTACACAGCATGTAAGCAAACAGAAAAGCATGTGGCTGCTGAAATTTCTGTTTCCTGGGAGGTCTTTGGGTGATTTGCCAATTTTTATTAGAGCTGTTACATAGAATTGGACTTTCCAGCTAATAGTCCTTCCTTTGCTGCGTGTCTCTCAGACATCCTCCCCTCTCATATCCACTCTTTTGTAAGCAGGTTTATCCTGTCACTTGCTTCACAAGGACTTTTCAGGGTGCTCTGTTTAGATCAGCAGCCTGGGTGGATTTGGAGAAGCCTGCCAGCCTTCTGAAGAAGTGTTCACGTAAAAGGATTTTGTTGCATTCCTGTTCAAGGTCCTCACCTTACAAGAAAGTCCTCTCTGCCTGTGTGGATTTCCTTTCTTCCCAGCACCTTCTGCATTCCTGTCTTCTATCATGTGTTGGCTGTGAGATTTCCTCCTTTGAACCAGTAAAATATCTATAGCAGTCTACGTAGAAAGGCTCATGAAGGCACAAATACGATACAGGCATGACTATCCAGGTTGGCATCTCTGCTGACAAATGTAGGGCCTAAAACTGTGTCAGCAGTGATGGAAGTAGTAATGCAGACATGTTACGTCACATATATTTATCACCATGGTGTAACATTTGTGTATCAAGGCACCACTCAATTCCAACAGAAGCAGGGAAGACCTACCCGTGTTCCCTAAACAGCTAAAGACTTGCTCAGGGCATGTTTTGGGATGCAGAGATTTTGAGTTCACTGGTTTCTTCCAACTTGAAACAGGAATATCTTGTTACCTCATTGCAGGCTGTGCCAAAAAATAGGTCTGGTTCCCCATGAATGTGAGTTTGTGCCACACAAACATGTACCACAGGCCTTCATGACACAAGTGGCAGCTCATGTCGACTGAGATGGAGGGAGGGAGGAACCCAAGGAATGAGCCCTCTCATCAGCCGTTCTGTCAATTGTGATCAGTCAGCTGCTGCTTATGATGAAACTAGTCTTTGGGGGATTTCATTCTGCATGGCTGACCAGCTGGTATGTGTTTCTGTCTGGGCTCTGCAGCCCTGGCCCTCATTTGAGGAGGCAGGCCTTTTGTTCCATATCAGGCTTCAAATGGTTTGGCATCTATCGGTTTGTGTTGCCTGCTTGACCATTTGCTGCATTAGCGAGCTTCTTTCTAACCACAGCTCCTAGGAAGCCTGCTCCCTTTTTATGGTTTCTGCTTTAAAAAATAGATGTAGATGTGTGCTGGCTGTGAACTCCCAAACTGCTCTTTTTGGAGATGTGTGGATATTTGCACACAGGAGAGAGAATGTAGCTACCAGGGTTTGCTTCTGATTAACTGTTTGGTCACACTACAGTTTCTTGCCAACAAGGCATGTTAATGGCGAAAAGTACAAGTCATGTGTAATCCATACTTTCACTGCTTTGCAAACGGTGGAGCTGATGGATAGAAATGAGTGATAGCGATTAGATCCGCAGCAGTGATTCACAGCCTGGGATTATAGTTTCTGCAATTTGCTTGAGTTTGTACAACCCAAATATCAGATAACATTACGATTTACATTTTCCATGGAACGCTGTCTCAAGAACATATTGATTTGTGCTGCATCAGATTACTCAGGGGTTGGAGAAAGCCAGAAGGAGAATTTTACTTTTTTCCTGCTGACATTTGATAAACAGGATTATACAACTTTTCACCTAGACCTGTGTAACCTTCAGTGTCCAGCCTTGGAAAGTTGTTTAAGAATTACAATTTTTTAATTTTTCTTTAAACAGTTAAGAACTCTTTTTAATCCCTTGAAGGCAGGCATCAGTCTGTTCCTGCCACCTTAGTCACAAGCAACATGCAGAGTGAGGCAGGGGGAAAAGAAGGTAGGTGACTGCAATTCACCCTTTGGGTACAGCATCACCCTCTTTCTGCCTCAGATGGATTCAGAGCCCACTGGAAGTTTGCCCATTCATGTCCTTGGGCTTTTGTGTGAACTACCTGCAGAAGGGAGGGTACTGCTCAGAAAGGTTTTCTGAGAGTTGAGTGGGATCAGTCATCTGGCTAGTACTGCCTGTTGTACCACATGGTTTGTCCCCCATTGATAGGAAAGCAGTCCTGCCCCTACACAGCCTATCACTCCCCCTGCCACACTACAACATACAATACCTGTCCCCCTAGTAGTACTCAGACTTTCAATCTTGGATTTTTTTTTATTATTGCTTTTCAGTATTGATTTGTTTATACGCTCAAGATAAACTGTTTCCAGAAGAATAAATTAAGAGATGCAGCTGTTAGAAACTCTAATGATAAGGCACCTGCTCAAATGTACCAAATTTTCAGAGGAACTGAGACTCTGTGTTCCCCAAGAAACAATTTTGAAGCACTAAAGTCCCTGGGCAATGCAAGTGCTCAGTACCTCCCAAAAATCAGATCACTCTTAGTTATATGCCTACTTTAGTTATTGGATTTGGGCCTCAGATCTAACATGTGTGTGTGGAAACGAGTGGGGAGGGGGAAGATGAGAGTTTTGTTTTTTTTTTTTAACTTCTCAGCTGCTCTGCTTAGAAGCCACAGACTGTTCTTTGTGAACATGCAGCTGTGGCTAGTCCGTCACACAGTATTTTATTTTAGGATGAGACAAGGACCAAGTCAACGTAGCTCCTATTGTTACTTGTCTGTCATCCTATGTTAGAAGGATTCAATGCATGCAGTGTTTGCCAAGGAGATGTGGCATTAGAGCCGCATATGTAGATGAAGGCTCTCCAGATGCATTGTACTGAAAAGTTCAGAGCCTGGAGCACACAGAGGTTACTTTTTCTCTCCTTGGAATCTGTATAATTCAAAGAGGCACCACAGACTCGATACTCTCAAACGAAGTAATAGCCTTTGCCACAGCAGGTCACTCTCTGATGCAATGGGAGGAGACGTCTTTGCAGCGCTGCGCCAGGAGTTATGCAATCTAAAATGTCAACTTGAAACATGTCCAAGCATTACTCAAGAAATAGCTCTAGCGTTGAACGCTCAGGTGCTGGAGATGCATGAGTACTCAGAGAGTATGGAAGCTCAGCAAAATGACTTTTGACGTGCCTGAGAAAACAATGGCCCTCACAGAAATTGAGCTATTGAGAGATACCATTTGTAGGGAAGGAGAAGGAAATTACCTAATTCCGATGCACTAGAAGAGGAATGTATTTCTTGGTAGGGGGAACTCTTTTCTGCATGTAATGGTGTTGTTACATCCCGAGTCTCTTATCAAGACAGAAAGGATGCCATGGGTCTGTCTGGGATCAGTGAATTTTCTATGTATTTCCTGATGTTATTTTGGGGTACATTTGCCTTCCTCTGCAAAGGATGGTGGTGTGTGAGCTTTGGCAACAGTTAATCTCTTTTCTTGCTTCTCAGCTCACTTCCTCAGCATACTCTGTTGCAAGAATGAAGAGTGGGGACCCTGCATGAAGAATGATTCTGGGGTAAGGTGGAGACCGTAACCAGCCCAGATTTGATGCTCTCATCATACAGATCTTCCTTAGGTTTGTGGCATAGGAATTTTCCTGTTTTCAAGGGATTTGCCAGGATAATGAAATCGCTCCATGGGGAAAAATGTTTCTGTGATATTTGCTTCTGTATATCAGATATTACAGCAACATCTCCCACTAGAGTAACTATATCCAAGTATTTCATCTCAGTCATTTGAGTCACCCTTCACCAGTTTTTTTGCAGGGTTCACAGAAGTATAGGCAACATTGAGTTGCTAAAGAGGAGGGTTTGGAGGCAGATCATGATAAAGTCAACAAAAGCCAAGGGTTACAGAAAAAGGCCCAACCTAAGCTGGGTAGGACTGGCTCAGGAAACCACAGGAAAATCCTCAGAAAGCCTGGACTACATCTCCAGAAGCCACTGAAGAGGGGCAATGGTGGATCCTAAAACTGGTGCCATGGATCCTAAAAATATAGACATCTATTGTGGATGCTACTCCATGTACTTTCATCTCCTTCTTGGTAGTAGCCATAACAGAAAGTCTGTTTTTCTTTGGCTTATACACAGAAAAATCAGGGGAGGGGGCCATGGCCTGCTCCTAGCAGTTCTGTGGCCCAGAGATTTGCCAGTCTTCAGAGGAGCGCTGTATAGCCTTGTCTTTTACATTCAACAGATCCTTTCACAAGCTTATTTGAGAGTTAAAGGGAACTCAAGCAGTCACAAAACCAATTACTAAAGGGAATTTCTGGAGATGGTAGATGATGGAGGAGGGACATCATCAAGGTCAGTTCATGTTGTTCACAAACAAATGTGTGAAGTGGTCTGTAGTTCTACACCATGCAGGACAGGCAGAAGGAGGTTTCCCAATGTCCTTCCAAAGCTCCAGCACAAGAACTTGTGTAATTAAACCTACCAGAGTGGAGTTAGGTTGCATCCTTGGCAGATAGGTGCTCACCAATGCAAATGGCTTGGAAAGAACATGAAGGGAAAATAGAGGTAAACCCCACTAGTTCATAAATGTGATGTGCCTCTTCTTCCTGGATGAGTTACAAAAGAATACACCACTTGGGGATTGGACTGTAGTAACAAAGGGCTGTGGTGATTGTGTGGAAGGAGGACATAAAAAACCATAAGCATTCCTCAACTTTTCTTACCATTTATCCATGATGATCCTGAGAGATTCAAAAGTCTGTTAGATACATTCTTGACTTTATAAATCGGGGGGTGAATTACAAATTCAAAATAATATGTATGAGTTTTAATGCCAAGTGATCGGCAATTCACACTAGCTGAGCATTTTGAATAATCAGTTTGCAAATCTATTGTCTAAAATTTGTTTTCACAAGCAATCCCTGAGGCAATTAGGAACACAGGAATAAATTCATAGTGAGAATGACCTGTTTGCAGATAACATCTTTACATTAAAAAAAAAGAGTTGACTTAAAGAGAAAACAACTATCCTATAGTGAATTACTTGCTCATATCTGGTTTTGAGCCATGTCTCATCTCCCATAGATTTCTAAGCCTTTATGCATGAGTCACTTAGTGATATGATGAAGCAAGGGATTTGCATGAAAAAAAAATTCCTCCATCTTTTTGAAACACATTTCACAGAATCACAGAATGTTAAGGGTTGGAAGGGATCTCGAAAGATCATCTAGTCCAACCCCCCTGCCAGAGCAGGACCACCTAGAGCAGGTCACATAGGAACATGTCCAGGCGGGTTTTAAATGTCTCCAGAGAAGGATATTCCAGAACACCTCTGGGCAGCCTGTTCCAGTGCTCCATCACCCTCACAGTGAAAAAGTTTTTCCTTATGTTTCCATGGAACCTTTTATGCCTCAGCTTACACCCACTGCCCCTTGTCCTATCATTGGACATAACAGAGAAGAGCCTGGCTCCATCCTCCTGACACTCATCCTTTACATATTTATAAACATTAATGAGGTCACCCCTCAGTCT
>WTSP01011927.1:0-14156 GCA_025331215.1 Actenoides lindsayi | reverse complement strand
TCAGTCATCAGGTGGTAAGCACTTGTACTGTGCATCACTTTTCTTGTGTTTTCTTTTTCTCTCACTTTTCATTATATTATTTTTCATTACAATTAATCTCATGTTAATTTTTTTTATTATTGTTTATTATATTTTATTTTAGTTATTAAACTGTTTTTATCTCAACCCATGTGTTTTCTTCTTTTTCGGTTCTCCTCCCCAACCCCCTGGGAGCAGGGAGGAATGAGCTAGTGACCATGTGGTGTTTAGTTGCCAGCTGAAGGTAAACTGCAATGCTTGTATATGCTTTATTGGCAAAGAAACAGCCTTGGTTACTTCCTTTATTTGCTAAGATGAAACACTTCTCAAGGCACAATGAAAAAATTCAAATGTCCTGTAGCAACATGGAAGTGTTACCCACATTGTCCTGTTCATCCAAACAAGTTTGTTACTACTGCTGTCCTAAAAAAGAAATCCCACTTCATATGTGATGGTGTAGGATGTATATGCTGAACAGCCATGGGATATGGCAAGACACCCGCCAATGGCTTTGGTGAGTAAAATTATATTTAACTACACCATGATGTATCACTGCTGAACTAAGGGTTCAGGCTGAACAATAGGGCCCTCTGAATAATAACTCAAACATGTAACAAAACTACTCTCTCATCAACAGGTTATGATAACTAACAAAAGATGTATATAGCCAATAAGCAGAATAAAGTGATTTGTTAAGAACATCTAAGCCTTTTGTTATTACTGCCTTGTGGGTTTCAGTTGAGCTGCACTGTAAGGCATTTATAACTGATTGCACGTGTGTAGGGGCATTGGTAATTGAATTTCTGCTCCTCCCCAGTTTAACAAATGAACCACCAAATCTGCAAATATAAGTCAGGTACATCCACATGATGTATTGGCTCTGCAGCTCATAGGCTGTGAGTTGTACAAATTATTCAGCCTGTTTTTTCCACTCAGTTTAGAAACCAGAAACTGACTGCTGAACAAAGGAAAGCACTGAAGTTGTCGGGAAAGTCACTGCAGTGTAGTCCTCAGACATGTACACAATATGCACCAAGTCACCTTTGCGTTATGATTGGTTCATATTAGCCATAACATTCATGAAACTTGTTTGCATTACCCGCCATGTAAATGATTGTTGTCACCTTTTCTAGTTCATGGAATGGGACTTCCTGAACTGCACCCTGTTACAAATGAATGCAAAGATGGCGCAGATGTCTATCTGTTGATTCTTGGGAGTCAAAGATTTGAAAACACATTATTCTTCAGTGATTTTGCAACCAACATTTTCTTTAATATTAATCTAGCTACAAAAGCAATCATTTTGTGTTCTTTGCTGCTTTGTTTTACTGTTCCTGACCCTATCTATCTGAAATTCTCTATTGCACTTTAAAGAAAAGTGTTAAATACAATTCCTGGGTAACTTCTTACAGGGACAGGTGTATTGTAAACGTGCTAACCACAATTTGAAATGTTCTTAAAATAGCTTGCTGTGGGCAGCATGTTCCGAAGTAGGTCTAAGAAACACTGATTAAGTAAAGCTCCTTACCGTTTCAAGAACATTTTTATTGGAAATAAATTTGCAAATTAACCAGGGTAGATCCAGATTTCTGATTTTTAAGTATTGTTTAAGCCTGCTCCAGGCCAAACCATGGAAGTTTTGCTTTTCAGTTTTGGGCTCAGACTTTTTCATCAGTTCACTGCATAAAAAGCTGTTCAATGTCTACTGCAACACTGCCTTTCTCCCAACTCATCTCATGACCGACATTTCAGACACTGCCAGTAAAGAAAACACTGGTTATTGGAAATTTTGGTGAATGAGTGGCAACATGCTGGAGACACAGAAATTGTTGCAGGAATTGTGCATTTTCTGTCATTATCTGTTCCTTTAATGTGGAGTTTTAAAAGTAAATATAGTTTAATAATCTGACAATTCTTAAGCAGAATTGTACAGAAAAGGAAAGGTTTACCATGATTAGCAAATAAGAACTGTTCGGAGAGCAAATAGGAATTACTCTTCTTCATGCAGAATAGGTTAAAGAACCAATCCCTCTGTACAACTGGTTAAAACTAGCAGCCTCTAAAGAACCTGTTTCTGGGGAATGCAGGTAGTGTGGCTGATGGATATACACACCAAATCCTACCTATAATGCCACAGGCATCACTACAGAAGTATTTCCAGCAGGAACAATTGTTTCTGCTGCAGTATTCCTTGGGCAGTTATTGCTGGAGAAGCCCCACTGAACTGGTCTCTGAGATGCAAGTGATGTCATGACCAACACAGTAACATGAGAAAACTGATTTTTTTTCCCCGTCTTGTCCTACTCAGAAACATTACAAGATTTATATGCTCAATAAGTGTTTTCCAGGCATCTAAGCATGACTAATTTTGCCAGAATAATATTTAGGATAGACTACAATTAAAGAATCGCTTTATTAGTTGCACCCAATAACAGAAAGATTTGGCTAAACCAGTATCCCACTGGAGAACGTCTACTGCCAGGGTATGTTAACTTTTAAGTGGATCTTGAATCCCATGGTGTTCTATTGTTTATATGGATCTACCTTATCTTTTTAGGTCTACTTGAGTAAATCTGTAGAAAACATATTGGCTCAGTCCTTGTTTGTTTCTTCAGAAATTAAGGGAGTTTCCACTGTATGAATTTTTATATTTTAAGATAAAAGAACGAAACCTACAAAAGAGTCATTTTAGGCATATATTTTATATTTTTTAAAAAAATTTAAAAAGGGCAAACCAACAAAGCAGCTACAATGGATTGACATTTTCTGATTTATTTTATCAGGTATTGATAAAACATATATGGATTTTTTGTTGGGTTTTGGTTTGGTTTTTTTTTCAAGAACATTCCAGTTAATTAAACCAAGATTTGGTGATCCTAAGATCTCCCATCAGTAGATTTCTTGGTTTGTGGAAAAAAGCTTTAAAATCCATTCAGAGAGTAATAGTTCAGTGGTCATTTGCTCCATTTTAAAAATCTGACCTTATATGTTTTACCCTTTGTAATTTTAATCTCCTGATTGTCTTCAGAATTTGTGAATACTATTTGTAGAACAACTGCTTCTTGTATTTTACTACGTGAAGTATTGGCTCAATCCTTCTGAATGAGCTCATTTTGATATTCAAGTCTGTGGAAACGACTGGTGCGTAGTACTTTACAAGATAGATCTCAACAGATAATTATTTACCACCAAATATAAACTTAAGTTTATAAATCACTGACTTTCATAAGGAAATCTGCATTTGTATTAATAATTCCTAGATATATGCTCATATAACATCTTTTTCGAAAGTTTTCTACGTGATACAGTCCATTCAAAAGACTATGTTACGTCCTGGGAAATCAGTAAGCGCGGTACATGGAAGGACAGACAGACTGCTCTGCTTGTTGCAGAAGTTCCAGGGTATACATGAATTAAGCGTAAGGGCAGGAAAAAGGAAAAGGATGATCTTGTTGTACAGACATTGAAAGCCCTCTCGGCAAACTGAATTCCTTCTCAAGTCTACATTTCCTATGCAAAGCTGGGAATTAACTTTCAGTTTTCACAAATGCCCGCTAATTGTTAGCGCTTTGTTTTCTGAATAGCCAGAATGAAATGCACAGAGAGAGACAAAAGACCTGAGGAGAAGCTCTCTGCTTTGCTGCATAAGCACTCACTGAAAGGATTTCAAGCCCAGCTAGGACGCCCGGAACTAGCAGGCATCTGACCATATTTACCCTAGTATCTACCCAAGATGTGCAGGTCTTGTGAAATTTAATTATTTTGTTATGAGATGCTCGAAAGTCAAACACGATGCTTGTACTAAATGCACATTTGGAAAGACATTTTTTTCAATGGTCTTTGTTTCAGAAAGGATAAAATTAAGCAAATCTGGATCAGGTGAGGGTTATTAAAAAAGTAGAGAAAAAAATATTTCACCAAATGAAGGCGGGAGTCTAATAAGAGAGAAAAAAAAGTCAATTTGTAGAATGTCAAGCTTGCTAACACTTATAGAGACTTTTAATGCATGTACATGAATTCAGGGCAGGAAGAAAATGAGTGTGCCTGTGCCACCAATGCTCGTCCTTCTCAACAGGAGCTCTTGCCTTTGCAAGTCATATATTTCCTAGGTTTCTGTTTGTTTGGGTTTTATGTTCTTTTGCGTGTTGGGTTTGGGGTTTTTTGGTGGTTTGGGGGTTTTATTTTGTCACAACAGAGAGACGTAATTTCTTCTAAAAGAGAAGACATCTGACCTGATTTATTTTAAAGCTTGTATTAACACATCTACTAACACTGAAAACAGGCCACAAAAGACAAAATCCACAAAAGGAATTACTGCTTGTACAGGACAGCACTATCTTATCTTTTAGCATCATTTCTCTTTTAAAAACAAAAGGCAACCTTCAAAAACTCATTCATCTGCCCTGTTCTCGAACTTCTCATAGCTCCTTCCCGTAAAGACATTCCTCCCACTACTAACCTTTCCTCTGACAGAGTTATCACACCATCTGTTCATCTGCCAACTGTGCAGCATCTCTAAGAAGTGAGGGAAGACCAAGACGCAGAAGAGACAGCCAGAGCTATTCTGGGCTGAGCCCAACGTCAAATTCACCTATAACTTAAAGGTAAATTCTTTTGTCCTCTTTCCTCAACCCCCTCAAAGACCAACCAAATCCACAGCATACTCTTCAGCAAATTGTACTTTTAGTATCATTTTTGAGTTTTCAAGAATAAAACTTTTTTTTTAGATTCCTTAATTCTGCCCATGCTGTAACTCTTCCACACTCCAGATACATTCCTTTCTTACAGCATGGAAGGGGATGTAGTGCTTTGTTGATCCAGCCAGAACTTGACTGTTCTCCTTATTGATTTTTAAGTAGAAGTAGCACTGCTTAACTACTGCTTTCCTGAGAAGACACAATGATAGCCATACGGATTGCTGAGATAAGATAAATGACAATAACACAACAAAAGGAAGCCTTAACTAAGATAACAGTTAGAATTTACACAAGGAATTATTTTTTTTCACTCATAAATATATTTTTTCCCTTTTTTTTTCCAGCCCTGTTGCTTCCTCCTTCTGTTCACAGCTCCTTCATGCAGCATTTCATTAAGAAATAAACAAATAAAATTGCATATAGTAGAACTAATGTCATTCCCATATATGAGATTTCAGAGTTGCAAGAAGAGGACAGCTTGCTTCATTTCTTGGGATTATTCTGGTCAAACACAAAGAAAGAGAAACTTCAAGACAAGATACTGCTCCAGACTAAGCAGGGTCTGATGGGGATGTCTCCCTGTAGCTCAGGTTTGCTGTGTGGCCAAGAATCCCAATACACTGACACATACCACCTTAAAGGGAAAATCCTGCTTCTATTCTCAGGTTAGAAACTCTTCTGTAACTGCAGCGTGTTACGGATATTTAAAGCAGTTTAAAAAGCAGTCAAGTGTTAAAAAAAAAAAGTGCAAAAACCCCTTCTGCAACTACTTGCACAAAATCCAAAATCTGAGGTCAATCATTGTGCTAATGCACTTCTTTTCAACTTCAAAGTTGCATCCAGCCTTTACAGCTACAAAAATACTTAGATTTCTCTGTTTCTACATACTGTCGTGCTATTGCCTATGAGGAGTGGACTGCTACCTTGAAAACACCCACCTTGCTTCACCTTGTATCCAAAATCCACTCTTGACTTTAAAGTTATAAAACTAATTCCCTATGAATCAAAGTTTTATTTAAATGGAGGATTCAGTCATATACTGGGATGATTATAACTGTGTATCTAACTTTTATTTATCCCTCCCCATACCATATGCAGGAGGCGTTAAAAAAAAATACATCCATGGCTACACACAACCATGATACCTGGTTTAGAGTCAAGTTGTCAAATACCAAAGAATTAAAGATTATGCCTGTTCTGGATAAACTTTGGATAGTCAAGTGGTGGAGAAGTATATTTTTTTTTCTCCTGGTTGCACGTAATCCTCATGCATATAGGCTCAGATACTTCTCAGCATTAAAAGTTACAGAAATTCTTTATTTTTAGAAATGTATTGAGAAGATATTTTATTCATCACTGGTACAAGTTCTATCTTGAAATAATCTGTAAATAAGCCCCCTCTTAAATATATGCATCCCTGAGTACACATGCAGGGCAAAACGTTTTAGTGGTACACGTTTATTTTAAGAAGTTTTCTGGAAAACTAAGCTAAGTGGGCTTAAACTGATGTACTGCCAAAAAGTGGGATGGTGAGGCTACACTGCAATAGGATTCAAGGGTTCCTTCTAAATACAAAAAAGAAATGAAAATCAAGAGATGTCAGCAAACCATAGGCTGCTGGTCCGTAGTCTCTACCACTGTTTTACTGAATTAGAAATCTCATCTGATGAAGACGTCAGTGGCAGTCTGTTTCAGAAATGCCTCAAACGCACTAGCACAAAATAATTACTGGCTTGCAAAAAAAACCCCAAAACAAAACAAACTAAACGAAACAAAACCAAACAAACAAAAAACCACACACCGAAAACAAAACCAAAAAACAAACAAACAAAAAACAATAATCAAACAACAAATCCAATATTGAAAAAATAATACTAAAGTAGCTTACAGACAAAAAACAGTGTCTATGCAGAGAACGAACAGCAGAGAAGTGCATAATATTGTAATGTTTATAATTTTTTGCTCACTACGTTAAGAAATTTATTATATTATGGCCTCAACTCTAGTCATAAGAGAAATGATCTGCTTAAATATCATGTAGGAGGCCTTATACGACTAAAGAGCAGTATGTTTGACAGTATCTTTAAGAAGGGATACTTCAGAGATCTGCAGAGGGCTAAACGTAACTTAAGTGTGAGATGAAATAGTGCATCTTAGGAGTAGCTAGCGGCAAAATGCGGCAGTTTGCCTATGAAAGCATTTACTTGAAACTGTATCTCAGAACCACGGCGGGGTCTTTGGGTAAGATAAATTTATTCTTTCATCCTTACCGTTTGCTCCGTAATCACACTCCAGCTGACCCGATGCCAGTTTCACGTTACTGCAATTACTGTTTATCAGGAAAGTCACTTTTAGTACTCGGACTCTCCGGCAGACGAGAGAAGCGAGCCCCGCGGCCGGGGGCCCCGGCGGGAGTGAGCTGAGCTGGGCATCGCTGCCGCCGGCGGGCCCAGGGATACCCGCATCCTCCCCCCGCACCTCCGCCCCGCCGGAGGAGCCGGTGACGGAGCCAGCCACCTTCCCGCCGCTTCCCCGTGCCCGCTTAACAGGGGAGCATCCCCCGACCACCTCAGGCACGCAGCTCCTGCTCTGGACAAACACCACACAGCACCGCTGACTAATTCTTACGAGGTGGCAAGGAACTGTATTATTTTTAATTAGCAATTAAATGACTTCGTGATTCCTTGCATTGAAACAGCAATCTAAGCACCAACAATGCTAAGCAAATCAGGTCTTTAGCATTTAATTACCGGGCTGTCCTATGAATTATTTAGCAAGTGGGTAAATATGCTACTCCAAGGAAATCCATTGCTGCAGTTAAGTGATTTTAAATGATTCCTCCTGTCCAAGTTGCTGTCCTGCCTGCCACCATCCACGTGCATTTGTCACCCGGCTGCATCTGTGGAGGATGGGGGTGAGTTCTCCAGAAGAACGAGCCAGGCTGGTTGACAACATGCAAGAGCTGGGTTGTCCACCCCAGCCTGCCCAGCTCCCTTCCTGCCCTGCACACGTGCTGCTGGATGGGGTTGGCATGAATGGTGGTGGGTTCTCAGGAGCTTGGGGGGGGGGAACACACAGGTGGATCAGCAGCACTCCCTGGAGAGCAGAGCTCACAGGATGGTTTCAAACAAGGGACATGCTGGACTCATGGTCCCCAAAAGCCACCCGCCCCCAGCACAGAGGGAAGTCCAAGGATGCTCAGAACAATCGATTGCTTTGTTGAAATGAGGCTGAAGGGGATTCGCCCAGATCTCCCTGGTCGCCAATCTGCATCTCACTCCTATCTAACCTAAATCTCATTAGCTCCAAATTAAACTGATCGCTTCTCATCTCGTCCCAGCAGAGGAAAAGAACAATTGATCACTTCATAACAGCTTTATGCGTTGGAAGGAGTTCACTCCCTTGCTTTGTTAATCAAATTCAGCTCCTTCTGCCAGCCCTCCTGGTCCTGCTTAACTCTCTCCAGCCCTGCTGCTTTCTCCAGTGGGGTGGGAGCAACGCTGGGAACACCCAGGGCTCTGCAGGACGGTGGCAGAGGGATGCACCTCAGGTAGGGAACCAGGAAAAACTGCCAAGGCTTCCTGCTCCCACCCTCCGACACTGCTTCCCACTTTCAGAGTATTTCTCGGGCGTGGTGGACAGAGAAGAAGTGGGACAAGCTGAGAAGAAGACAATTGCAAGAGAAAGATCCCATCCCAAACAGCAGCGAGCCCGCGCAGTGGAAGGTCAGCTGGCTCTGTTTTGCCCAGGACACAGCCAGTGGAGCTGGAGGAGAACACTCGTGAAGCCACATATGGGCCCCGTGTCCCATCAAACTGGAAAGGGTTCAACCAAGGGTTCATCCCAGGACTCCTGGGATTAAATTCAGAAAGCTCCTCCTGCTCTCCAGATGAGAAGCCCAGCCCTGATGCTGGCTTCAGACCTCTCCACTGGAAAGAACTATCCCTTCTGTTCCAACAGGGCCAGTCATGGCCTCAACCCAGCTCCGAGGGGCTCCTGCCAAACTCAGAAGGTAGCAAGAAGAGAAGAAGACAGCAGCCAGGAAAGGGCAGGTCTGGAGGGGGCACAGCGTGTGAACTGCATAGCCAGAGACCTACGAGGTGATGAAACAACATATTCAGAGCTTCCTCTGCCATGGGACTGCCAAGTGCTCTCCAACCCACCAGCCCCAGGCAATAATCAATCCAAAGGGAGAATGAAGCTTTCAAGCCACAACGTGGGCAAATTGCTCTCAGGAAAAGAGAGCCAACCCCCCCACCTTTCACAACTCAACGCTCTGGGGTTCATCCCCTCCACTCACGTGGTTCAGAGGGAAATGGAAGCAGGAGAGGGAGGGAGAAAAGTGAAGGCAAAACCTTGCTGGGATCAGTCTACCTCTTCCACAACCATCAGCAGCCTGCGAGGGTGGGTGTGGGGGCTGCCCAACCACGCCGCGGTCCCTGGGAGAGCTTTAACTTGGAGAACACCCCTCCAGATTTTCACAGGAGTGACATTGCAGGCCCAAGCAGAAGACCCGAGGAGCCGAGGCAACCAACAACAGCAATCCCAGCCCAGAGCTCCTCCTCCTCCTCCACAGCAGCAGTGTCAAAACATCTCCCAGTCAGCTGAGACGAGCTGATAAAAATGCAGATCGATTCCAGGGCCAGGTCTCTCCAGCTCACGTAAATCAATGCTGTTCCCGTGACTGGAGCAGATTGCTCCTAACTCCAAGTAGTGTTATCTACCATCAGGAGCAAGAGATGCAGAGCTGCAGGAGGCTGGGGTGTCCCGGTTCTGCTTCCCCGAGGGAAGGTGCGAATCAAATCTCAGTTCTGCCACGGTTCCCATCATCTGCTGCGCTCCCCTGGCCCAGCCTGTATTCAACAAGCAGCCAACTGGCCATGCAGACAAAGGAACTGGGTCAAGGTGGCTGCCCTGAGGTGGTTGAGCCTCTTGAGTCTAACCAAATCCAGAGCCTGCTCCAGGGCTGTGCTGGGGGGGTGGACACAGTGGACATGGAGCATGAGAAGCCAGCAGTGAGATGTACAGAACTGGGGGAATCGTGAACCCAGTGCAGACACAGCACTGCCCTGGATCACAGCAAGGGCTCGGGCAGATCCCTCTGACCCATCATCACCTCCTTACCCACCCAGGCTGCAGCCAGGGCTGCCCACAGCTTCTCCAGTCTATGACACCATGGCCAAGGTGCATCTGTGCTGGGATGGTGGGATGAGTGATACCTGTCTGGTGTTTCCTTCTCTGTGGGGTTCACCACCTGGAGCCCTTTCCTGAAGTTCACCACTCACTGTGGGAGAGCTTTGCCCCAGGTCATGCTGCTTCTCCTCCCGAGTCCTGTGACTGCTGCCGTTTTCCACTGGGGAGGAGAAATTCAGGATCAGCCCCATCCTCCTGAAGGGTCAAACCTGCATCTGAGCCTGGGAAGCAGAGCATGAGGTGCAGCAGGAGGGAAGGAACAGCCCCAAAACTGTAGCCGCAGGCAACAGAGAGACCCCAAATCCTTCCAGCCTACACCTCAAACACTTCCCCCCCACACACATGCACCGTGCCAGCCTCGTTCTGTGTCCGTGGAGCAGGAGGGACAGGCAGGCACAGGCTGTCTGCAGCTACAAACCATCAGCCCCGCTGCAGGAGGACCATGCTCCGTGGAGTCCTGTGTCCCACCCACCCCCTGGGCTGCCCCCGAGCCAGGCTCCAGCTCTCTAAGCTCACAGGGCAGCCCTGCTCCAGCCCCCGCTCCCCTTCTCATCGCACAAGGCCCCTTGTGCCAGGACACTCTGTGCCATCTCCATGCCAAGCGCCTGTCATCGCTTCTTGATTTGCTTTCTCACCGTGTCACGGCCGAGAAATGCATCCCCACGCTCATTCCTGGAAGCGGGTCGGCTCACCAGGAAGGCTGGCTGATCCCAGTCCTCTGCTCTTACTGGAAAAAGAGAATCACAGCCCCAAACCCTGGCACCTCCGAGGAAGGACAAGAGTTCCCTTGGCTGCTGGGAACAAGGTTCTCTCCTTTGTGATCAGCTGAGCTCTGCTCGCCCAGGAGCGTTACCGAGCCACCCATCTGCCCCAGGCAGCTCCTGAGAACCCACCACCATCCACGTCAACCCCATCAAGCTGACACAGTAGAGAGGTCTACAGTGTAACTGTACCCACAGCAGCAGCTCTCAGACACTATCCACCTCGCCAGGGGGTTGTTGGAGGAGCTGACACTCCCCCCCTAAGCCTTGGTTGCATCCCCTGCACTCCTGACCCAGAGGATCTTGTGGTGGGACAATGAGAAGAGGTCCCTGCTCCATGGCTCTCCACAGCAGACATCAGGCTGGCAGAGCCTCCCTGGCAGCAGCCCTTGCTCCCCACAGGAGATAGAGCATCAAAAGTCTGTCCCCATCTTTCTGCCAGGCCCCTTGAAGCCCTGCAAGGCCCCCAGAAGGTCTCCCTGGAGCCTTCTCCTCTGCAGGCTGAACCCCCCCAGCTCTCCCAGCCTGGCCTCCCAGCAGAGGGGTTCCAGCCCTCCCAGCATTGCTGGGGCTCCTCTGGATCCACTCGAGCAGGTCCATGTCTCCCCTGTGCTGTATCACCCTTGCTCTGACCCACTGCACAGCCACAGCAAGGTGGGACCCAGCTTCTCCCATGTCACCTCAGTGACACAGCGCCCAGATTCATCCCAAGTGTCCCCGTGGTCCTCTGTCCATGGGCAAAGCTGGGTTGGCTGGTGGGGGAATGGGGTCTGAGGCAAGTGGTCCATACCAGCATCCCTGGTGCCAGTGGGACGGGGGGAAGCCAGGAGGCTGCTGCAGGCAGAGGACAGGGACAGGGGAGGGAAAAGGACAGACGGAGGATATTATAAAATGCAAGACCTTGAAGCAGGCAAGGAAAAGTTGGCCTGCACCACTCACCCTTCCAGGCCTTAATCCCTTCGTTAGCGCACGTGCCTGGTACAATTAAAGACAGAGTCCCAAAGCTGCAATGCAGCCCCGGCTGCGCCAAGCAAGGGTCCCGAGAAGTCACCTCTGCGTTCAGCGGCACCTCCCGAGCTGAGGAGCGTTTCCCACGCCGTGCAGCTCTGTGGGGCCGGACCCCAGACCCAGCTGCCCCCCCCACCCCAGGGACTGGGGTCTGTGGAGGAGCCCCGAGCGTGGAGGAGGGATGGGAGCAGGCTGGCCAGGCACCAGGAGGTCTCTGGGGTAAGCAGAGCCGGAGCTGGTCACCCGCAACCAGCAAAGGCACAGGCAATAAAGGGAGGAGGTGCAACCAGTGCCAGGAGAGATGGAGTGTTGGTGGGAATGGGCTGGGACAAACGAAGGAGGTGATGAGGACAGGGCAAGGAGGAGACTGGGGGGGGTTAGTGGGGGTTGCAGGCGATGGTTTTCCTGTCACTGGGTCTCAGCACTCCTGCCATGGTGGCCCGTAGGTCTCACCATTCCTCTAGCCCACCAGCTTTCCAGGGTGGACCACCTCCTCCCAGCAGGACCCCATGCTGTGGCTGAGACTCTAAACGCAGGGACCACACAAACAAGAAAAAAGTGACGAACCACAGCAATAAAAAAAAAAACAACCACCACCACCAACCCAGCTCTTTGGGGCAGCACAAGTTGGCCTTAAAAACCTGCAACCCTGCAAGGTCCAGAACAACTTGCTGGTGGGTCTACCCCATCCTGAAGCCAGTGCCCTGATGTCTGGACTCAGTGTCTTCCTACAGTCCCTGCCAGGAGGTGGGAGATGGGTCTGTGCCCCCCCATTACCCAAGCATCACACATCCAGCAAGCACATCTCCCAGTACCTTAAGCAACTCCGCCAACAACTCCGTCACCTCCACACTCGGTAGAAAACACCAAGAACCTGCAGCTTTTGGCCCTGGTTGACCCACGAAGCTCCCCAGCCACCCCAGGTGCCCCCACCAGCTCAGTGGGCAGAGCTGTCTGAGACCACTTCTGTTGGCAGGGACTAGAAACAGGGTGCTGAGGTCAGGGGTTTGCCGTGGCAAGGACAGCTCTGTGAGCACCCCACTGCATGGGCACGAACACGAAGCAGACCCACGAGGTACAAGCCAGGCTGCAGCCGAGGGAGAGGTGCGGCGAGACAGGCAAAAGCCTCTCCTCCGAGGCAGAGCCCCGTGGGCTTCGCAGGGATTTCTGTTTTCTCACTTTAACTCCACCAGCATTGCCAGAGCTGGCACCACCCCCAGACCTCCCACCCCACCAGCAGAGCCTTCATCCCACATCCTCCTGAGCTGGGCCACCCTGTGAAAAAACGCAGGGAGGGAGGGATGGCAAAGCCACCCCTGCACACGCGGGGTGTGACCACACACACGTGAGCTGCCACAGAGATCGAGCTACATCTTCATCAGCCCACGTGCCCCTGCTCGGCTGGAGAGCCACGAGCCGTTCTGCTTCTCCCCGCAGACCAAGTGTTTGTCTGGTCGTTGGTGCTGTTCCTGGCCCAGCCCTTTCTGCTTTATTATCCCCTCGGATTTATTTCTTTATCCAACGTGCTGGGGAATTGCTATGCTCGGAGCATCGGCTCCCGGAGGTGCTTTCAGAGCCACCCTGCCGTGCCACAGGAGAGCTGTGTGATGGGGACAGGCAGCCACCCCCACCCCCCCGGGACACACAGGTGGGGACAGTCCCTGCTTTGGAGGCAGTTGGATGGCACGGAGATGAGGAGAGAGTGATAAAACTTAGAGGGAGAAACACCTCTGGTCTCCTTTCTTGGAGAAATGGCCCCCCAGAAGCTTAGGGGTTAAACGGGGGCACTTAAAGTTAACAAACCACAGCTGCTATCGCTGCAGATTTCAGAGGGAAATAAAAATAAAATGGAAAATAAAATAAAAATCAAGCAAGCGGGTCCCACAGGACCTACAGAAGAGGGGACTAAGGCTGCTCAAGATCTATTAAGGCATTAAGTTCTGTCTCTTCGTGGGTCCCCAGAGAGATGTGCTCACTTCTGTGGCTTCGCTCCCTGCACTCAGCCCCATCCCCTCCTGAGGAAGCACAAACATCTGCTGGAGGGAAAGAACTCACCTGGCCAAGAAATCTGGTTTCTCATGGGGCAGGAAAATACACCGCAAGAAGTAGTTGCTTGGAGGAGAGCCTGGCCATGCAAAGTCATGCTGAGGATGCCTCTCCAGCCTTGGCTCCCCCAGGGAGCTCCGGGCCCAGAGCTACCACCACAACCTGTGATCCTTCCTGGGAACTCCAAACTCTACCCTAAAACCAGCTGGTTCCTTGTGGGGCTGAAGGGATTCCCAGAATAAGGTCAGCATCATGATGGCACCACGTCCAGAGCGATGTCAAGCACACGGGAGTGTTACTGCAGGTCTGGACATGGGCAGGGCCCTCAAAAGGTCCACCACACACAAAGGGTCATGAGGACAGGCTGAGAGCCCTGGGGCTGTTCAGCTGGAGAAGAGCAGCCTGAGAGGGGAGCTGAGCAATGCTGAGCAAG
>WTSP01011925.1:0-12493 GCA_025331215.1 Actenoides lindsayi | reverse complement strand
CTGAAAAAGAAACATTTACTAAAATGCTAAAATATTTTGATAAATATTTTCTACCTGTCTCTGTTTATCATTGTTCTCATGGGGATTCATGGTTTTGTTTTGTTTTTTTTTACACAGAGGAGGTATTGCTTTGATGTTTTCAGCTAGTATCATGGTGATTTCTACATTCTTTGTTCATCACTGCTGTATTTGATAGGAATGGTCTCACTTTGATAATGAATCCAAGATTAAATCTAACTTTTAATCTATTTCCCAAAATTCAGTGATTCTGGGTAAAATGTATTGGGAATGAAACATTAACAGAGTTGTCCGTGAGAAAAAGGTCATCAGGGAAAACAATATTCACTTAAATGTGATTTCTCTTTAACATTAATGCCTGGACATTCATGCTTGTTGTGTCTCTTTTGTTCTCCATTTCTACACACCTTGTGCATGTTTCAAGCAGTGTTGGAAGATTCCCACGTAACTGTAGGCAAATTTCATTTTTAACAAAAGAAATGAACCTATGTGAAGAAATTTTAAATCTACTAATTCAACAAAATATTCACAAGGTGAAGATAAACCCATTGTCCTTCAGTGCAGGAAGAAAAACAATTTGAAAATTAAAAGGATTATGGAACGTGTTTAGGTCTTTTGTAACAGCAGCCACTATGTGAAATTCGGCACAAATAAAATGTGATCAGGGCTGCAAAGGGATAGTTACAGGCTGTTACTGCCATGTGTTCAGTGCAGCAAAGTACATTCTCAGCAAGCCAGGTCTTCCACTAGTGTGAATCAGCCCATCACCAGTCATGAATATGGCTATATAAATGCGCTAATTAAAAATAAACTTAGTTTGAAAAACACTTTAGTGGACAAAAATAGCTTGAGAAGATGACAGCTGGGATACTTATCCCTGTAGGTCAATAATTTGGATGTTTTCCCTTACTGAAATGAGGGGAGTTACAATGATTTACACCAGCTGAGGGCCTCACCTGCAGTGTTCAGCAGGAGGTCCAACCATGCAGCCCAGAATCCAAGGCTTTAGGGAAAAATAATCTCTTGTAAAAGTGATTTAAACATGTAAGAGGCTTAAATATGTATTTAAATACCAGATTTCTATCATACCAGTGTTTTTGTGCCTAAAGGGGCTCACAAACAAGGAAAATGCTTATACCTAAGTTTCATTGTCTTAGCATGAATTGCATAGATTGTCACCTGTTCAAGCTGTTTAAATTTGCTTAAAATATTTCCCTGGCTAAGGCTAATTTTAACTGGTGTCATTCTGTGGTGTTTTTTGGGTAGTGCTTATTCCCAAGATAAAACCCATAAATAGACAATGTGTTCAGAGATCCAAATTAAACCCCATGGAAAAGGAGATTTAGCTTTTGTGAGGGTTTTGTACCTTTATTTTTGACTAGCTGCTAAAATTCCTGTTTCTACATTTTACCTTTGTATTTATTTGGGCCTTCTGTTCCCTATCATAATTACAAAGTAATTATCCTGTCCAACTCTGTGTATGTCAGCATATGGGCGTACACATATGTGTGCATGCATAAGCCCCTGTCTCCGTGTAGCTACTCTTGCTCAGACAGTTCTCCCAGAGAGAGTAAAGACCAGATCTCAAGGCAAAAACACAAAATAGCAATGCACTGTCTTTAAATCACAGCCAGTCTGTAGCTGGAAGGGCAGCAGAAGTGCCTAGCAGGTTGTGCTCACTAAGTTCCAGATGCAGAGAAAATCTATTAACAGGGCACAGTCAGCTACACAGAAGAAACCCACAGCATCTTTCTGTCTTACACACCCCTTACTCTCCCATACATAACACATGCACTTCTTTATTCTTACTACTGTGGCCTATCCGATTCCTTCTGTAGGTGTCCTGGGAAGTATATTCTGCTTAGTCTCAGCAAGTCTAATGATAATTTTTTTCATAGATATCTTCTAAATATATGTGGAACAGTTCATACACAAAATATGCAATAATTTTAGTTTGCATTCTGTCTTCAGCAATAGGTTCACTTAATTTCTAATCTCTGTTTTGAAATGGAATCTGACAGCTAGCCTAATAGTTTGTCATTTCTAGCAACCATCTGCAAAATCTGGATTACCTTTGTTGAAGCACAACGCCAAGGAACTACTTTTAGTTTAAGGTATGATACAGTGATTTTTTTGATTTTTTTTTTTTCAAAACACACATCTACGTGAATCAAAGAATTGCCTTTTGTGAAGAGTCAAAGTAAAAAAAAGAAAAAAAGATTACTACCTAATTTATCTTTTTAGTCCCTTTTTAAAAAGACAAAAAAAGAGGAGGATGTGTATAAACGTGTAAGAACAGGCATATGAATATAATTTGAAATTTTCTTTGGAAAATTCAAGCAATTTTTCTGTAAACTGATGGAATAACCAAATTCCTTGCTCAAAGAGAAATACATTCTCATACCATATGCTCAGTATGGATATACAAATAATGTGCATTTTGATACCTTCTAAGAACCTGTACAGTGTTCTTTACATTGCAGAGACAGACTGAATCAATAGTGTATTACAGTAGCTGTGCTGCTAACAGAGATTATCCTTCCTTCTAAGTTCTGTTCTCATGGTCACTAAGAAATTCTGAAAGGCTGTGGTGAACAGCAGGCACTGAATTACAGTAAAAAAAATATCAGCCTAGCTCAAAGCTAGTGGTACAGTGAAGATTACTGTCCCCAGATTTAACCTTATGTATGTACACCTGCTAGATCTGAGTAATTTAAATGAAGCCCTGCTATCTGGATTTTCTTTTATTTTTCATTTGTCCTATACCCTGGACCTTTAAAGTTTCACCAATCACTGATGTAATTATGCATGTGTAGAGGTGTATGACTCTCCCACTCCATGCAGATCACTGGGTAGAAAGTGTATGGAGAAAGGATTCAACTTTTCAAGGGAAAACTGGAGAATTTCCATTATGTTCAAGCAAATTTATCCAAATGAAAGCATTGCCTCAGTAATGCTTGAATAGTGTATAAATTAAATCATGAAAGCATCTAGTCACTTTAATTGCTAAAATGCCTCAGGGGGTTTACATTTGATGAAGAAGGGCCCATGGAAGGATCATAATATCTTTCATGGGCAATACTGATAACCAAGAAAACAGAAACAATTCTTTTTACGCCTCACAAAGTTCAGATAGAGATATAACAAATAAATTATTCTTTATGTTGAAAAAAAATTCTTAAAAGTCAAACAGGGCACAGATGTGCATTACCTGAAATGGGGAAAATTACCTGTAATGTAAATCTGAGTTCTGCCTCTCCTCTCAGTTGGAGCAAAAAGATGTATTTCAAACACTGGTCTGATGATATTCTAAGAAGCAGTAGCAATAATGGTTTTCCTTTTGTAGCTGCAGCAGCAAAAAAAGAACTGATTCTATTAATTACTAGCTAAAAAACTGCTGTGTAGGCTTCTTTCTCTTTACAGCCATCTGGTTCAAGATGAAGATAAAAAGTGGTAGAAGGTTACTGAGAAAGAAACTATGTGAAAATATGCAAGTAACCTAAAATGCAAAAGGCAGTCGTGGAGATTTAACAGGAATTTCTTGAGCTAATTAACAACACAGGACATTTATTTTGCCAGACTAAACAGAGCCAGGATTTATAAAAAACACATTTTTAGTACATCTTACTCTAAAGAGTATGCACAGCATGGAATCAGATTAATATCTATAATAGGAACACTTTAGAAAGAAACTCCATCAAGTACATTTGTGGGTTCAGCCACAAAAGAAAAATGTTTACTGATTACTGACCTATAGAGTCAGTATGTGTGATTACATCTAGATGACAAGACATGACCCATGGTTATACATTAGTAAGAGCCTCTAACTTCAAAGTATCATTCACTCATCCCAGGGAATAATTCAGTGAAACAAGAATGCACAGCCAAAAATGTATTCTTATCTTTTAAAATCAGAGTGTGGTATTCACGTGTAGTTGTAGCAAGATACAAAATACGGCTGTAGCAAGAAATGTGGGAACAAATACACTTCAGTTTGTACAGCAGTATTGTCACATCCTGTGACACGATTGCTGAAATCTGTCAAAAATCAGACTGTGTTTTGTAACAGTTAAAGGAAGATGCTAATATTACAAGGAAAATTTCTTGTCTGCTGATTTGTGAAAGTATCGACCTGTATCCATTACAAACAGAGGAGAAAAATTGTAAATTATAAAGCTTAGATGTTTCACATCTGCAAAGCACTGTGATTCTATCATAGCATTTACAACAATATGTAATATGAATCATATTGTCCACATCTGCTTTATGAGCTTCAGAGCCTATTTAGTCTTTATTGCTTTCCTAGTACTTGCATCATCTGTGCTAACAGGGATGGTTAAGAGCTCCAGGAGCTCTCAAGGACCTGTCTGAATAGCTGCCCTACAATCAGAAAGCTTGAGCTGAGCTTACCAAAAATCTCATATAAGTGTATTTTTTCCTCCTCATAAACATAGTGTCATAGTAGGTTTTTGCAACTTCCTCTGCTTTTAAGGAGACTCGGGAAAGGTAGTTGCTGCTTGATTTTAGGAACACTGTACAGTGTAAGGAAATCTGGGATTAAATGTCAGCGCAAAGCCCATAAATTCCAAGACTCCTAGGATGAGCAAACTGGGTAAGTGCTTGAATACATCATAGGGGTATATCACTGTGGTATTACTCAGGGGCCTTCCACAGAGCACAGGAACACCTATCAGCATAGACATACGTTCATGAGAAAGATTAGATTGCAGTGTTTCTGACTAGTCTGTTTGGAGTTTATAAATTTCACTGGAGTGTATCATTATTCCTGAGCTCCATCATGGTGAAAGATGCCACTGCTCTAACAGCCGTGGCTGTGTAAAACACATACGGAATGAACCACAGGAACAAGGAAAGAAAACAGTACAAGAGTGGAGATAGCCTCATACAGACCTGCAGTGAGGTGGGACTGGGGGATACTCCAGGCAATTAGTTGATGAGGGTCATGCCTAATCCAGGATGTGCTTTCTCCAACACTTACTAAGGACACCTGGTCAAGAACACAGAAAATCTTCATCTTTTCCAAAATCTGCTAGATTCACTGTGCAACAACAGGAGGTTTTATCTCTCTGTGCACCAGTTTCCTATCTGCACTTTGGAGGTAAGGTTTCCATAATTCACAAAGACATTGCAAAGACAAGATCATCAGTATTTCTGAGACCATCAAATACTGCAGTTATGAATCTGCTAGTACACAATCGAAGTTCTGGATTACCATCCCCTGCCTCAGTGAAGTATAACATCTGTGATGCGCCTCATCTAGGGAAGTGAGAATATGGTTCACAGAAGGTTTGCAAGCATCAAGGGGTTTGAAGAGCATATTTCTATTATTTATGTGCTTTTCTCTTTTCATATAGAATAGTTTTCAATGTTTAATAGCTGATAACAACAAGCAATTGCACGTTACTTACATTGTGTGATATGGGATTAATTTATGCTGTTTAAACAAAGTTTTCACTGTTTCTGAGAAGTTCTCTCTTCTTCTACCTTACCATCTCAGAGGAATATTTACTTTTGTCAGGAGTCAAAACAGAGGGATGAAAAGCAAGGAGACATTGCTTTAAAAAAGATGGTATGTCGGAACAGATTACTGCACAACACAGGAAGCACTCAGGCAAAAGACTGGAATTGTCAGCCCCTACATCAACAGGAAAACCCTCAGCAGCAAAGCACCTGGTAATCATGCATCCGAAGTGAGTTAAATTGCTTTATGTATAGACACCATGCATGCCAATCAGGAAAGTTTAGAAGTAGGGCCAAAGCTAAAAGTCATAAAGTGAAAATGACAGTAACCAATTCAAATTCTCTTGTGATCTTCATGCAATGCTTAACTACTAGAGAGATTCAGGTAATGAATTATCCATGGTTTTAAACTAGCTGTGGATTATTGATCTGACAAGTTGTAGAGTCTATCTGGCCCACTTAAGTGTCTGACAAGAGTATGGATCAAATCTGGCACCAGTTTTCTGGAACTCTTTCTCTCTCATCCTTTCCTGGTCATTCTCTAGCTCATGTGTTTAAGACACGCTATTCTAATTCCTTGCTGCTACATGCAGTTACATCAACTGCAAGGCAAGTATTAAAGTTAAAAGTGACATAGACTACCACTTAGGTTAGCTGTAAAACAGGTTTTGTTTCTAGAATCAACACAGAATCCTACAGTGGAGAACACAGTTAAATTTTATGTTCTCATTGTAAACTGTGACTAGTTTCTTTTATACTGGTATTATTTTCACGTTTAAGTAATTTCTTACTGCAGTTGCCACTTCTTTACCCAGGGGCTTTTATTCAACTCCCTTTTAGACATCAGTAGTGACAAATACTAGTAAACCAGGCCCCAGACTAGGACCATTTGTCTAACATGCATATTAGTTGTCTACCCTGAAATATGAATATGTTTAATAGAAAAGACATCAGAAGGGATCTGTCATTAACTTGGTTTTAGGAAACAAATTTAAGATGTTTAACAAAATTAAACTTAGACCATCCCTTCTTACACTGCAGTTTCCTACTCCTTATAGTCAGAACCAGTTCACAGATAGGGAAAAAATGTCTATGAAACCTGAATATGATTTCCTAAGCTTTGGAGAAATCAAAAATATGTTCAAAGCAAGCATGCTCTAGAGTTTAAGGGACATAATTTCCAATAACTTGCAGTTCTCTGAGATATTGGGTCATCCAGATATTACATGAGCATTTTATATTTGTTTTAGTATGTGCAAACTAAAGACACTAGGGATTAAATCCCCCACCTAACACAAAAATCAATTATTTGCATCCAGTTTAGCCCAAAAGGCAAGAAAGGTACTTCAGAAAGAGTGTTTGAGTCAGATGACTTTATAGGAAATAAGTATTACCTCAAAAAAAACCCAAACTGTGTCTTATCTTTTGCACAATGCAAAAAGGCAAGTGTCCTCAACTAGCAAATCAAGACTTTTCCTCATGATGCTTTTTCCAGACCATACACCAATATCTCTCATTTATTTTTTTATCAAAGTCTGTTTTCAAGCAACAAAAAATACTTGCCTGCTGAATAGCAATCCTAAATCTGTTAGTAAAGACCACACTTCTCTGACAGACAGAATTTCTCTAAGAAATTGAATTGTTCCCTTCTGTACAACAATCATGAGCCCTTCCATCGCTCTAAGTAGGCACGGATTGAGCATCAAAGGCAGAAACCTGAAAAGGAGCCAGAAAGCACCAGAAATTGGATCCTGCAGAATTCTGTCCATGACATTTGTAAAGACTGATTGAAAGGTACAGAAATAGATAACGCAATATATAGCTAATAATAAGTGTCTGTAAATTTTACCCTTCTTCCTTGCACCCTGTACTTCTGTTTTCAAACACAGTGAAATAAATTAGCAGAATGGTCAGAGAAAGCATAGTGGTTTCACAATTATTATTCTTTTTTTAACATTTTAATTAGGATATTAATATGAAATAAACACATACTTTACTTTTTTTTTAATTATGTTTATCTGGTACATTAAATCAAATATGAAGATCATTATTCCTCTGTAGCACAGCAAAGGAAAATAAATCCTTTAAAGTGGAAGGAAAAGGAATTATCCCAAATCATCTTACTCATATCTTATATAATACAATTCAGAATTCAGCTCTATTAATCTCCACTTTCAAAAATCACAATAACATACAAAACATGTTACAAAACAGAGCATCTTTATAATCAATGCATTTATTCTGTCAAGAAAAACAACCAAAGAAGAGGTAGCTTTCTTCCACTTAAAACTTTTGGATGTAATGCCTTTACTCTGGTACTACAAATGATGACAAAACAAACTTTGGTTTTGTTTTTTTTTTTTTAAAAAGTGTGGTTTTAAATCTGCAACATTTGAAAGAAAGATCTGGGTAGGACGTAGAAAAAAAAACTTGAATGTTAACAAGTGAAACTGGATGCCAAAATCCATTTAATCACCACTTCATAATCAGGCCCTTATTCCCTGATCCAAAAACTAACAATGAATATATCTATCAGTGGTGTACAGACTAAAAAGAAACCACTTTGGCAAGAATTTGAGCCCAGAATTTGCTTAGAAAGCCATGAGATTGCTGCATGGTTTAATAATAAACAAAAGTTGAGCTACAATTATTTATTTGGAAATCTGTCAGTGAGCCATCTAGATAACTCCTCTTCCCACAAAAGCAAACTTACGAAGGATGTGATTATCAAACTTCTATAACAGAGTTTAAAAAAAAAGTCAATACACAGAAGTCACAATTTAGAAAAATTCTTTTTTTCCAGGTATGGAATAGGTGAATATTATTATGTATCACTTTATTTCTTTCGTGCAGACATTTTGATACACATTTCCAGTAGATTTCAGATCATTCCTAATGTTCCAGAAAAGCACATTATTTTTTTTTCAGTCAGAAGTCCAATAATATGGTTGAACCAAGCTCCCATACTGTATTACACCTACCTTCATTATCACTGAACCTGTTACCTGCTTCAGTGCCTTGTGACCAAAGGAAGCTGCAGGCAGTGCCTTGTCATAATTTCTTACAAGAATTAAAATTAACAAATGATATACTTCTCCAAGCTTCTGTATACTTCTGGCTTTAAATAAAGAATAGACCAAAGAGGGGAAAAAAAAATCCCAAACCCACAACCAAAACCAACAAGCATATAACCTTCAGATATCTTCTCAATAACAAAACAGAAAATAGCATCTAGCCTTATAAATACTACCTGTTAAAGAACAGCTGAGTACTAGCTGCTTCCATGTAAGCAGAATTTACAGAGTAACAGCTCCCCTGTTGCTAATTTGCCTGGTGAATTGTTATATCCTTAACAGCTGATTTGAGCTTCTCTGCCAGGATGGATGTTGTAGTTGTTGCTAATAAGTGAACAGCTTTTGAATGAATATCTCTGAGACTGAGAAGCACCCTGGGGGAATCTTCTGACCTAGTAATGCTAACATTGCAATTGTGAAAATCTGTGGATAGCAGCACACATGATATTTCAACATTTGAAGTGGCATGTGTGCATATGCATGGGGGATGGCACATGTCTCTATAGGTATGTGTGTGTCTCTGGAGGAGGTACCCACAGGAACATATGAAACATATTAGTCTTAAAGGAGGAAAGTATCAAAAGACAATGACTTACTAACCATTGTCTTTTGTGGGCTGTTGCTATATAAAACTCAAATTGTCTTAAAAATTTGCTTTTTATATTACTTTTCTTGTTTTCTCTTTATTTGGGTATATTTCTGAGTTCTTGTTGCTTCAGTGGTGTTTTGAATAATGTTATTGTTTCAAAAGACACTTTAACAAAAAGTAAAACACCACCTGTGAAAAGCTGCTGTTTCTGTGATTTCATTTACAGTTATACAGCAGCATGCTGAGGGGGCCTCTTTCCTGTTCCTAGAAATACTGTTTGCTCTTGCAAAATTACAGTCTGTTAAGTAGTTATTGTACTTTGATGGAGTTTTTCTTCCAGATAACAAAGATATTTCTTTTTCCTTTTCTTTTTTAACTACAGACCATTTTTTCATCATCCTTTTGACCCATATTAAACTTACAAACCATTCCAAGATTAAGTGCTGCTACGTGCCTACTTTCCTCCACCTCTTGATGGAGATGATGTCTTTTATAATGAAGAAATATTTTGTACTTTCTTTAGCAAATATCCTCCATGGATTTTTTTGAGTGTTTCTTCTCTTCATATTAGGTTAGTATATTCTTTCTAATGACGCCCAAAGTCTTCACATTTCTCTTTGCTTCTGATGTAGAAGTCTAGTACATTTTTTAAGAAAATAATGAGTATGTGCCAACTTAACACAGTAAAGATCACCATTTCGTCAAGTAGATGGCAACTCATTGATAATTTTCTCTGATTATAGTTTTTGGCCTAGTTGTCCATCAATTTTACAGAAATTTCTTTCAGATCATAGATTTCCATTATACAACATTTTTAATTGAGTATATATATTATTAAATAATTGTCTCTTATTAGCTAAATCATCTATTCTATAACAGAAGAAAACCAGATTGGTTAGATGGGATTTGTCTTGACAAATCCACATTATAGGTTTCTTATCACCTTGCTATTCTCCTGTTATTCTTCTTGTGAAAGTGTAACACAAGAAGAAATATTTCCTTGTCTTGGATTCATCACTTGAGTGATTATAGCTCTGTCTGGCAGGTTTTCTTGGTCTATTTTCCTCTCAATGGTACATGCTCATGTTCTCCATTTTATGGGATTAGTTTATATATTCTGCAGATTATTGATTTAAATTAAATGATCTAATAATTCTGCATCTTAAAGATGGAAAGTAATATACTTTTAATTTCTTATTAATGTTTGATAAGGTCTAAAAATAAATAATTTTTATTAACTAAAGTCTTTCCTTTCAAGCCACAAATGTCATAGTTATTCTAGGGTGATTTTTTTGGTTGTTTGCTATTTGAGTCACAAAATGAGAGCTGATATTTGCACTTAAATTGCTTCTATGCAGGAGATGAGTGTCATACCCTGAGAGATACCTGACTAGGTCCAATTCTGGTTGTCAACACTCAAATCTGCTTGTGGTATATAGCCACATATTAGATCTTACTAAGACAGCAATCCTTCCTCTGAGATCATCAGTTCAATATGCAAGAATTATTTAAGAAAAGACACATTGCAGAAAGTTTGGTTCTTCTGACATGTTTTCATTTACCTGTCCTATGAACAAAGACAAGATGAAATGGTAGAAATAGATTCAAACACAAGTATACATGTGTTCCAAAGACAATTTTCTTGTTTAGCATTTGCTTACAACATTGTCCATGACTTCTTTACCTCACCCCATACATGTATAGTAGAGTATAAATAAAAGGTGGGTTTTTTTAAATGTCTCTTTCTTATTAGAAATCAACAGCATTTTACAAAGGAAGTTTATCCTTTGCATGGATTTTCCCAACTAGTCTATCACCCACAGTATTATTGGCAGCACCCAGGAAACATTGGGTGACTGAATGTATCAAAAAGACTTATTTGAAAGTTAAAAGATTTAAGACCTACGTACTAAAGACTGTAATTACTCATGGCATTTGACAGTGTGCTGGTAGTTTGAACTCGTTAAGTGCAGCTGATAGTATCACTCTTTTTTTCTCTCAACACCTACCTGTCACATTGCAAGAATTGTTCCTTGTACAGGCAGACAATGTCTTCATCACACAGATTTGAAGTGACTGTACAAAGGTAGACCTTAATCAGTCACTTTGCTATGTCACTATTACTGCCATCTTCGCTTATGTAAATCATCAAGATTTACTCAGAAATAAAACCCTTAGTATTCAGGTTGGATCTTCTTTTCTGAAAGCAATCTGAAGAGCTAGGAAATTATGCTGGGGTGGTAGTACTGTAATGCTTACAAAGAATGTCACGTGGATCTTAGGTGGCCTCATAATATGCTGTGCACCATGGTAAAAAAAACAAATATGTGAAATATGAAGAAGTGTAGGGAGAGATAGAATAAAATCATGTTAACTCTGGAGATCTTGACTTCCATGGTGTAAAAAATTTGCATCAAAAAGCAAAGTATGCAACAAGCTCTATATAGATAGGTGGAGATCTCTTTTTATTATTTTTTTTTCCCTCATATCTCAGTGTTCAGACCAGTGCCAACTTTGGTTGGAACTGATAGGAAATGAAGTGGAGCTTCTATATCTGGTCCAGTGTAATAAAACCTCTGATTTCTGTATCGTGTTAGTCCAATTTTGAAAACCATTAATGCTTTGTATAGCATATATTTTATTTTCTAATATTGTAAACTATAAAATACTTTGGACACACACTGAATCTCAGGGCTTTGAATTTTACTTTTCACAACAGTAATGAAATACAGACACTGTTCATGTTATCTGAATAAATAATAGCTAGAATAGGAAAACCAAGCAAAGCAAGGAAGTTGAACCTAGTTCTATGTGTCAATTTCAAGTATTTCTGATGGCTTAAAGAGCCTAAAGCTTCATTAAGCAGTGGCATAATAAACCATGATACAATTAAATTATTTAAAGGGATCACTATAAAGAAGAAAAACATGTGGAATGTGACTTTGTGAAAAATAAGTTGGGGAAAAAGAGACAATATCAGAAGAATGCATACCATGTTATTTAGTATCACACATTGTAGAATTAAAAAATCTCACAGATCATCATTTGGTCTAAGAAGAATAAAAATTTCACAATTTTCCATTACTTTCAGGCTAAATTTTAAAGCTGAACCTTCAGCTTTTGCTTCAGGAAGGACTCAGAAACAATGAGTTCACTTATGATGTGTATTGAGAATGATCTGAAGTAAAATAATATGGTGTCCCAAATGTAGGGGCAGAGAATACTATTATATTATATTATATTATATTATATTATATTATATTATATTATATTATATTATATTATATTTATTATATTATAAAGACCATCTCTGATGTTCAATAAAACAAGC